>CM077159.1:197011660-197221900 GCA_039583875.1 Platanthera guangdongensis
TGACTCCGAAAGAATAGAAATCAGAGAGGAAGAAGCCCAATGTTGAAGAAGAGTTTAGTAACCCCCCCCCCCCCCCCCCCCCCCCCCCCCCCCCCCCCCCCCCCCCCCCCCCCCCCCCCCCTTAAGCATCTAGTACAAAGTCCTTCACATTTCGATAAATCATGTTGCAACAAAACTTAGCCTATCATTCTCGATAACTCAGAAACTTGTAATAGTCAAAGACAGTGCAATATAATCAATACTAAATGAACCGTGGTTTTTCATTTTTTTACGGGTTTTTATGTTTAAAAGTCTCCTTGTCAGCTTTTCAATTTTTCTGTGATTGTTTGCACACTTCACCTGCCCTAAGCTAAAATGATTTGCTTCAACAAATCAGAAATAAAATTGTATGCTGCATAATTATAATATGTTTGGTTAACAAGTTTTATAGTTATTAATTTGAAATAGAATTTGGATAGAGTTTATTTTTTCTCAGATTATGCAAAAATCATTTTCAAGTGATTTGCATGATCTTTTTTTTTTGATTCAGAGTATATCAATTGGTCTAAGTATTCCTAAAAAATTTGATGCATCAAGTTCATGAATATTGATGACGCATTTGTTAGTACAGATGACATTACAGTAAGCTTTTAATGACTGTAGCATGTATCAAACGCTGTATTGGGAATGTCATATTCCTGAATCTGTAATTGGTAATAGTTAGACTTTAAATCTCATTTTGAGTAGATAGTTGATCCTACCACCTGATTAAATAAATCATCAATCTTTAATTTTTGATAGTCAATGTATAGACATAAGTTTTTGTCATTCTTCACAAAGAGAAATGGTGCGCTACAAGGTAACATATTTGGACGTATATAGCCTTACTCTAACAATACTTGCAGTTGATTTTTCAATTCCGCCATCTCTTTGGCGCTACTTGGTACAGTCAGCTGGTCATAGATTTCGCATATGTTATCAACTCAATAGCGCAGTTAATCTCTTGCTAGGGCGGTAACCCAGAGAGATTCTTAGGAAAAACGTCTGCATCGATCGATAGAATAGGAGCGTTATTCTAACTGGACTTCGGCTCTGTAGCCTCCAAAATCGTGAAGAATAATTTCGCGCCCTTTCGAAAAATCTTGACTACCTAAAGAACAGACATCAATATCTTGCTTGATTCTCGCATATCAACGAACTTAGGTGACGTTTGGTTCAGCTGATCAGCTGCGGTGCGGTTGAAACACATCATTATTTTGACAGTAAGCGGCATTTGTTTTGACTTTTTTCCAAACCCCTTTTTTTAATTCTGCTCTTTTCTTTATTACCCAAATCGCAACTTTTTCCTGCGGTGAACCGCAAAAGTCGCGCAACTATTCTTCCGCAAACTCTACCCTGATATCGCAAGCGCCTTCCTCTTCATCACTGTCGACGAATCGATGATGGCAAAAAACTTTGCGCAGATCTCTCTCTCCCCGTCGGCGTTTCTCCCCGTCTGCATTTCTCCCCGTTGGCGTTACTCTTCCGTCGATGTTTCTCTACCGTGCGCACATCTCTCTCCTTTCCATCACAAGCGGCGAAGTCCTGATCACCCATCTTAGCTGTCGGTCGACCGCGATAAACCACCGACTGATTTCACCGTGATTTTTTATTCCAATGCTCTGTCGAATGAAAAGTTGGTCTCGCTGCCTCCCTTGTTTTACTGTAGTTTCTTTAATTTCCTCTGTTTTGGAGAATTATTGTCATCTAGCTTCATAACTTCTTCCCCACTTTCCTTTAATTGAAACCCTAGAAGAGGGGACCTTGGAAGCAGAATGGGAAGTTAGAACAAGGCTTGTTCAGGCTCTTGAAGAGCTAAAGAGCCTGTTTTTTTTATAATTTCAAAAGATAGATGAGTGCAACCAGTAATTTTGTAACTTCGATGGAAGGTCCCAATAAATGACCTTTTGTTATTCTTATTTTTTCACAAGAGCTTATCAAAAAAAAGCTGGCGAGGCTTCTTTGGTATTGTTAGTCTTGCTTCTGCTTATACTGTTTAAGCTTTGATTCATACCATGATTTTATTCATATGCTCTGCCCATTTTTGCTTCCTTAACATTTGAACATAAAGTGGAAGGTCAACAAGTGAGGTTGTCTGTTCACAAATGATAGACAGCTTAAAGGGGAAAAAAGAAAAATTTTCTGCACTTTACATGTTTTCCTTCTTCGATCCCATCAATTTGTTTCTAATCAGAAATTTTGATATGGTGTTTTCTGATTATTCAAGAATTATTGTTGATTATTCAGGAATTTTTGTTGCTTTGCTTTTTTCCGTTTCTAATCAGAAATTCTGATGTGTGTGTGTGTGACTTGTATGTGTGTGCTTGTATGCGTGTTGTGTGTTTTTGTATGTTGTGTGGTGTGTTGTTTATATATGTATGAGTTGTATGTGTGTGCTTGTATGAGTGACTTGTATGTGTGTTTGAAGAAGAAGTGGGTCATAATACGGGACATGCCAAGGTATAGTTTCGACAAACAAACACGTATCGTGATCGCCACGATGACCTCTCAAAGGTGGCAAAAAAATTGCTTTGACACTGCGGCTGCTGTAGAGGAGATGATCACATTGCGTGATATTATAGCAGATCAGGTGTTTGAAGCTAAAGTTTTCGAAGACAGTTAAAATTGTCTGGATGAAAAAAAATTTTTCTGTGTTGGGTGTTACGTTATGTAGAAGATGTTAATAATTGAAAAATATATGTTATGATTGAAAAAAAAATTTATGAATGAAATTTTATTTGGTGTTAAATTTGAAAAAAAAAATTTATTTAAAACACTATTTTGTATCCAAAATTTTTTTTGAAAATTTCATTTTGTAAACTCTGTTTCATTCAAACGGTTTTTTAATAAAATTCTGTTTTCCAGAATCAACACTTTTTCTATCAGCAACAATTCATCAGCAGCTTTCCATCAGCAACAGCCCAACCAAACAAAGCTTTAGTCTCTTGTGTGTGTTCTGTCCTACTGTGACTTCCATAGAGTTGAAATTTATACACGCACGCTGCTTAAAGAGCCAGTGCATGCCAAAGATTACATCAAACTCTGATATTGACAAGTATCATGCATCACACATCTGTTAGGTAACAACACTTTTACTCTATATCTCTACAAAAGAGTAGGCACCCCGACCCGCGATACGAAGTTCTCAGATAGAAATGAATGAGAAGCACTTGTATCAAACAATGCTCTCGACGGATAGTCCCGAATAAGGACAGCCTACATTTATCAAGTTATTCACTAGCAATTCATAAGGTATAGAGTATATAAAAGCATGGAACTATATACTACTCATACATGTGATGACGTCAGCCAGTTTGATGGCCTCCTGTTGGCCAAGATTGTATACCCTCGGCTGAGCTATAGCATATTGTGACGCAGTGGACTCTATCGCCCTTTCCTTCTCAGCATAAGATGCTCCTACCTTTTTATCCTCTTTTGGACGTCCATGCAGATTTAGACTTCTTTGACTTCTGATAGCAACATTAGATGGAGCCTGTCCAGCAGACTTACACTTCTTTGACTTCTGATAGCGCGATTTTGAAGAAGTCAGCATTTTGAATTCGGGATTTATCACAGCCAAGTCACTCTTGCCCTGCACCCACTTTATATCTTTTTTCAATGAACGAGCCATATTAACCAATACTTGAAACCCTTGGTTCATCGGACCTGAGAGCAATAACCTCAGCTCATCCTGCAGTCCCTCATAGAACCTATTGGTCTTGCACTCTTCATCAGTAAAAGTAGACCCTGCATAACGTCCCAACCTGGTAAACTCATGCAAGTAGGTATCAACACTACGCTCGTCCTGTGTCAAGCGTTGGAACTCGTTTTACATGGCAATCCACAACGACGAACGTAGATGCTTTGCCAAAATACTCTCGAAAATTCCTCCATCGAGATCTTTGACAGTCGTTTGCCCGCGAAATGGTGTAACTTCGGTTCATCCAACCATAGCTGTGCCTCTCCATCAAAAAGGAAAGTGGCCAAGGTGACCTGTCCCTCCTCTGCTTTAGTAGCTATCAATATCCTCTTGACAAGTGAAAACCAATCCTCCGCCCGCGTTGGGGATCCTGCACCCGTAAACATAGCTGGACAAAAACTCACGAAGTGCTTCAGCTGCCGATCAGTCGCTCCCCTATCAACCAAAGCCTCAACAGGTACTTACCTAACACGCACTAGTACCATCGCAGGCCGCTCCTGCCCAGTCGGTTGTGCTTTTATCATTTCAAACATTGCCTCAACAACTAAGCGTATTGTTTCTACATAAGGAGGAAGTGTAGGCACATCAGCTGGTGCCGCACTTTCCACAGAACGCTGGGGTTCAGACTGCCCCGCAACACTTCTATTCACCTATAATTGTAAAATACACAATTTAGTGACCACTCAAAAGACAACCAATGACTATTAGGAACGCACAGGTTTCTTAAACATATGTATTTTGCATTCCTATGTGGACATTCTTGAGTTCATTTTTGTTATAGCGGTAAGCACATACACGTACTCGTCATCTCTCAAAAGAATTCGACCACGAATTTACCAAAGGAAGACGAAGACAGACTAATATTAAATTGTAACACCTCTATCCGTCACATGAAATATAATAGAGGGTTTGAATGGGGGCCACGTCATATTTCACAGATAGTTAGCAGGGTTACATGTTAAATATCATAAGACTAAACAAATTCTAACTCAGAGCATTATAGTGGAAGTTTCAAGGATTAATTTGAACTCAAGTCATGCAAATGTCCACTATATTAAACCGCATAAGAATGTTTATACAAAATACAGAAAATAGTGCGGCCTTAAGGCCTTACAATTATTTCTCTTTACAAGAGTAGTTTCCAACATCGGCTCGCAGACCGACCACACATGAAAACACTGAAAGTTTTTCGCTTGGCCTTCGAGGGCCGACATAGCATCAAAGGACTGCAACCCGCTATTTTCCGCTCGGCTATCCAGCACCTGCATAGGGACATTCCACCATAAAATGACAAATAAGACAACGGTCAGTTTTAGCTGACCAATTTATAACGACCCTACTCTATTCCCGGGGCAGCGGTATACCTTCCTTGCAGGCATAGTTTATACAAATATATCTTGGTAACAGAACGTGTAATTTAAGCACCTTTCGCCACAGACGTAGGCTCGGTCGGCGACACACCTCGTGCACTCATGACACATTTTCGATGTACCAGATTTATCCAAGTCCCACCACCATCCACAGTCCCAGATTTGATGGTTCACTTGAGCTTTCTAGTTTTTCTGGCTCGGGGTCCTAAGACTCCTATTATGCCAACGACGAAAGTCAGTTACTTTAGGAGATCTACTCCGAACGACATAACGCGAGTATAGTTCAATCACATCCTGTTGCCTAAATCATTATGCCAGCGCCGACAGTCACAATCATCATGGCGAACGACAAGACGCAGGTTAGCCTTCCCCTTCCCATTCGACTCACTGGCCTTACTTTAGCTGGGCTCTTCAAGCTCTCAACTTTGACTGCTGCACACCAGGTTCCAAGGACCAGAGCCCACGATCGACACAAAATGGCACTCAAGGCAATAACTAGGCACCCATGCTCACATCTCACCTGCTAGTCACACACGTTCTCCACGAGACAGGCTCTGCAAGTACAATGCTTCTAGAAGCTAAGCGATAGTAACTATCGCCTGGCATTAACGACATAATTTCTCTTCTGTCTCTAGACTCAATCATAACTAGAATATTTTTCTAGAAAACCATGCACCATCCTGCAGTGCCAGAAAACTGGTCTTTCACAAAATATATAAAGCTCATCAAGAGCTATCACTAGTGATACTCTCACCCGATGATATCCAACAGTTATCAAACTATAATATTTTCTGGGTATTTTCTTGGAGCGCATCTTTAGTGTAGTGCCCCCCAACCTTTTTGCCCGGGTCGGGCCGGAGGGGAACTACTGGCCCAAGACGTCCACCCAGTGCTCTTAGGAGAAACGATCCACCATATCCAAGCACTAGATGTCCACCTTGCTTGGCTCGAATCATAACATTCACAACACATCAAAGTATAGCAGAAGCATTAACAGGAAACCACTGCAGCAATATAACATATCAAAATTATACCGAGGTTCTAGGGCCAAAGCCTAAGCATTTATATTAGTCCATGGGCTATACAAGTACTGCATATATCACTCATACTCACTCTCTCTCTCTTTACGCTGCTCGACAGTACTCACGTCTCTAAACTCTGGGGACGGCGTGGTGCATCTGCTCGATTAGTCCTAGCTGTTGGCGTAATCTCCTGCGGTAGCGAGTCACTACAATGCTCCATTTTCTGTGAATGGTTATTTAGATAACCGTTAGTCACAGAGCTAAGTGGAAACAAATCTCCTCCCTGGATTCATATCATGGGGACGAGTACACACCCAACCAATAGATGTAAATAGCTGAAGCAAGAAAGAATTAGCACAACATTTCATATATGTACAACTAGGAGCAATTATAAAAGAGTGCATGATAATATAACATGAAAGAAAAGCAGTAGCAATATAAACCAGTTATAACAAGACTCTAATATCTTATCAGTACATCAGGTTTCATATTCTGAATTCTATCACAGACATTCACAGCTGCGCACACACCGCATGCATTTATAGTCGTGTACACAAACCCTATATCGACATAGTTTGGACCGCTTCTGTTCCAGCAGGGTAGGGAGCCTCGTGGGCCTCACCTATGTGGCCGTCGGTGACAGTGGCCAATCCTGCCACTTCTAGGGGTGATCGTACCGCACGACCCCAGGCCTACTCTTGGATGTGAGCGACATCCGGCGAATCGTTTTGGCTGACCAGCGGAGGAAAAATCCGACGTGGAATAATATAATGGTCGGTCACTCGTGGTACTCATTTTCCTGTCGCCTTGAGTCGTCGACCTTCCCGCACCGGTACGAACGGTCTGTGGGAGGGATTAACCCGCCACTATTTCACCGCAAGCAATTTATAAATAATCAAACAAAAGCCAAACATATATATACACCAGGTGTACGTTGGTCTGCCTTACTAGGCTTTAGCCTTCGGGCGTCGGCTCTTAGCTCAACTTTCAACAAGGTGCGTGAGAGCGCATTATTTGGGCTAGACCTAGAGGACTACTTCAACTCTAGTTATCCCCAACTAAGGCTCGACGACTGATCGTTAGAGCAGGACCCGAGATTATAATAGTAAATTGCAATGAGGACAAGTGCAGTGCTTATGCTGCTTATTTTAAAGTGTTGGAATGAAATGTGATTAGTACGAGACTGGAGTAGTACTGAATGAAAAGTACCGAAATATGCTTCACCAGTACGAGACTAGAGTAGTACTGAATAAAAAGTATTGAAATAAGTTTGATCAGTACGAGACTGAAGTAGTACTGAATAAAAAGTACTGAAATAAGCTTGATCAGTACGAGACAGGAGTAGTACTGAATAAAAAGTACTGAAATAAGCTTGACCAGTACGAGATTGGAGTAATACTGAATAGAAAACACTGAAATAAGTTTGACCAGTACGAGACTGGAGTAGTACTCAATAAAAGGTACTGAAATAAGCTTGACCAGTATGAGACTGGAGAAAACACAAAGAAAATAGTTAGTCCAATCACTCCTATTTAGGAGGCTTCAATTCCATCGAGATTTAAAGGAGATTTTATTGGGTTACATCAATTATTAGGATCCAATTAATTTGATTGCGCCATATTTATTACGTCTTAATTGGATCAAGGGTTGGTTAGGAGTTACATTCTTATTAGTCAGCATGGACAACTCCAAGTCATCACTTGTACCCACACCTTCCGAGCGTGCCCAATTCACTCGAGAGTCGAGGCGCTCGACGGTTTTACGAAATCTCGGGATTCCCGGAGCATAGTCACTTGCCTCGGCTACTCTCGTCGATAAAATAGTTTGAGTTACTTATTTAAATAAAAGGCGAGGTCGTGCACTCCAAATTTCACCTTCGAGGGAAAATAAGCGAAAAAATATTCTAAACGCGACCCTAGGCTTCCAAACTTTAGGAAAAAATATCAAAACATATTTTCATGACCCCAAATTTTGATACAACCCTTTGGAGGGCCTAAAATGAGTCTAGTAATTTTTTCAGAATTTTTCAAGGTATTTTGGGCATAATTTGGTCAAAAAATTTTATTTTGGCTTTTAAAAATATCAAATCAATTCCAAAAATTCTCAAAAATTTTTTGGAGGTATCCCTTATCATGTGGAACAATTTTCATGTTGGAGAAACACACCACACGATAAGAAGGATTTTACTAGACATGATGATAAAGAGTTAAATACTGTAGAATTTCCCTCACGAATGCCGATCCAAAACCTTCTTTCTTTTTGTCGGTGCGCCAAAATCCTAATCTTTTCCTTGGGGAAGAAGATGGTTTTCCTTCCTTCTCTAATCTCCAATAGATCTCTCTCTCCTCCTTTTCTGGTTGGTTTTTTTACTTTAAAAACGCCAGCCCCCCTTGGAAGGGACGCATCTTCCATATTTGAAAGTGGCGGTAATTTAAATTTGGGATCCCGTCATTACTGTTACATCGAAAATTGGATGTTACAACAACTGTCTTAGGCAAAAATTGAGTATCCAGTTTTGCTTCTTGGAGTTGACTTCTTTAACGTTTCTTGCATGAAAAATATAAAATATGACCAAATTAATATAGCATACCATAAATCTATATTTAATCATATTTTTAATCATTTAAACTCATTTATTATTAGTTTAAATAAGTAAAGAAGTAGAAAACATAATCTTAGATAACTTCATTTGAGAAGTTATCAAACCTCCACACTTAAATATTTGCTACTCCCTAGCAAAAATAATTCACATTGGTAAAATGAGTCAGAGATAATTATCGAAATTATGAATTTAAATGAATTTTTCTTTTGGACAAGAATTAATCAAAGCATACTCAAGTAATCCACTTTACTTAATTGATAAGTTTTCAAACACTTAAGAACTCAATTATTAACAATTCCATTAGCTAGATAAGGAATAAAGCTCGATTAAGAATTTTAGTGATGTGTGGCCTTTTCTTAAAAATAATTTACTCCCCTGCAATTATTTTCATTGGACTTCAGCACCAATAGAAAATGTTGAGAATATGCTAAATTTCAATTTAGCCTACACAAGAATTATTAGCTCAAATGAAAATAGGATGGACTTTGGCTTGGTTAGAAATTGATGAATAACTTTGATAGTGAAGTGATCTTCACTAGTCAAATATCTTAAGAGCTTACCATATTATGGGGTTTATAAACCTTTTGTTTATTAAATATTTCTTTTTCACAGTTGGGATCATTCCAAGTGTAGGTGCACATACCTAGGTCTCATATCACTATGATGTTTCTTTTTCCTCTTTTTTTCTTTTCTTTTTACAGATCATAGTTGGAATCATTCCAAGTATGCATTCACATATTTGGGTAGCATATCACTATGACACACACACATTATTACTTCTCTTTGTGTTCATCATAGTAGAGATCATTCCAGGTATGTAGACCTATACCTAGGCCACATATCACTATGAAATTCAAATTTTTTTTATAAATAAAAATTAAACACCCATAATGGCTTACTTACTAAGATACGTCTAGTGCGAATATAGAGAATTTATACATATAGTAATGTGTATCAAATGTGATAAAGATCAAGCTCAAATGTTATAGTGGATGATCAAAGTGGAATGCTACCTAATTTCCAGTGTTGGCTTAGCTTATTACTTAGTTCTTATTCACTTCTCTCCATTAGTTTTAGAAGTCAATATCAAAATATTGCAGGAAAATAAACAAACATTTTATTGAAGAGTGTGTAAGAAAAATTCCTAAAAAGAGCTTTACCAACAAATCATGCTAACTTCAAATTCATACCTCGAGCTTTTAGGATTGTTTCATCTTATCAATTAACTGTCATTGAATAATTTGAATAGCTTATATATTAATTAATGCCAAAATCAAAATACTCCTAACTGATATGTGAAGGCTATACTACCTCCACACTTTAGCTTTTTGCTAGTCCCTAACAAATATACTTTTGCTTCATGAAATTTTGGTTAAATAATTGTACTAATGAGCATATAAAAGTTAGGAATAGAGAAAATTGAAACTGAATGGACTCCCTTGAAAATTAACGTGTCGGATGAATGATCCACATTATACCTCATATGCTCATAGCTTCTCAAAGTATGTGCCTCATTTCCTTAGTATCATCCCCTTCGCACCTGCAATTGATTAAACAGACGAGCACAAAGTAAACAGGTAACAAAATAGTGTCAAGCCATCATCGAACCCATAGTAACATTTCACCAAGAAGATAATAAAAGAGGATACGTCTATAATCATGACACAGGACCTACTAGTTTAAGTCACACCACTATAATCACAAAAATCACAATAATCAAAAGTATATGGTGCACAATCATCACAATAATCTCATACACGAAACTGGAAAGTAGTGCAACATCAAAAAGATATATATCAAAAAGATATATAGTAGTGCAACATCAGAAATATAGTCCCAAGAGTTCATCAACTAAATGCAAATTGAACGATGATAAAACAGTGTAGTTTACTCGTTCCCGTCCTCCTCTTCTTCTTCTTCCTCGTCCTCCTTTTCTTCTTCTTCGTCACCTGCTTCTTCTTCATCTTTCTCGTCACCTGCGTCTTCTTCATCATCGCCTTCATCTTCATCATCGTCTTCTTCCTTGTTCTCTGTATTATGTATAGATGACACTACAAAAAAATTCTTATTAGCTAGGGGAAGAATCTCTTGCTAAATCAAAAAATTCGTTGCTAATTTATATTAGCAAGAAATTTAACAACAAATTAACTTTCTTTCTATATTGAGTCTAGCTAAATTCAGCAAGGATGTTTTTCGTTGCTGTTTTGCATGGATATTTTAGCAACAAATATATTGTTTGCTAATTTAGCAAGGGAAAATAGCCACAAAAAATTCGTTCTTAATCACCATCAAATAATTTTGATCCTAATATTACCTAGCATTAAAATTGTTACAAATTTTGATGTTAATAAATGACAAATCAAAGAAATAAATATATTTATACTACATTATTTCATGAATAAATTGATGATGAATCATTTTTTTAAATAATTAATAATAAAAATATTTGTGTCAATTTTATTTTAATAATAACACTATATATCACAAATATTTTTTAATTAATTTTATTTTTAATTAAGCCAAATTAAAATTTTAATTAATTATAATGTATAATACTATTTTGATTAAAGTTATGCTCATAAATTTTTAATAACATGCACTATAATTAAAAGACACGTGATTGAATATATACGATGTGCGCACACCCAATCAGTGGAGGAACTAGGATTTTGAAGCCGCACAGACACAATCTAAGTACCGTCCAAATGTCGGGAGACAGCGTACCCTGAGCGGGGGTTCGGGGGCAGCGATCCCGAATTTTTTTTTTTTTGCAAAGATATTTTTGTTAGAAAAATATTGAACACAATATTACAATCAAAAATTGAACACAATATTACAAAAGAAAGCTTTACATCTGAAAAACTTACAATTCAACAAGATACTTTCCGTTGACACATGCTCTGAAAACGTGAAATAATAGTTTCTATTGTAATAGTATCGGCAACTTCTTTTTCAATGTAAGCAACCAAGCAATCATTCATCCATTCATCCCCCATTCTATTTCGCAGCCGATTCTTTATGATTTTCATTGCAAAAAACATTTTTTCAACAGTAGATGTAGCAAATGGTAAGAGGCAAGCCAACTTCAACAATCTAAAAACTAACTGATAGTGATTACCTTTTTTTAATTCAACCATTTTTTTCAGAATATCACTAATTCCTTTAACATCAGAAAATGTGTCCGTTGATGTAGAGCGCATATCAAAAATATATATGTCAAGTTGTCATTCAAGTAACTGCAGCTCTATTGGCGTAAAATCATACAGATATAATGCAGCAAGATGAAGTAATTTTTGTTTATCATAAGAACTAAAATGATCCTTTGGGTCTAGACAAGCAACACATAAGAGTAATTCTGTGTTTACTTCATCAAAGCGATCATTTAACTCATTTAGCATTCAATCAAGCACTGCATTAAAAATTTCAATTCTGAAATAATGTTTATTTGTAATCTCACGTGGATTGCGTCTTGATCTACCTTGCTGAACAAACTTTTCTTCCATATTAACAACTTCTATGTCATGTTTTCTACAGAAAGTTGAAACTTCGGTCATAAGTATTTCTCACTCGGCTTCATCATTTCTCATCTTCAATAATAATAGTTTTGATAATTTTATGAAATGCATAGTGTAACAGGCCAATTTTCTGACAACAGGATTTTTGGGTGACACGGCCTGGGACACGGGCGTGTCCCAGGGCGTGTCAGTTGACACGGCCTCCGACACGGGCGTGTCGCAGGGCGTGTCGAGGTTGTGTCGACGATCGGCTTTGGTGTCGACGATTTTCGCTCGACATCGTCGAGAGGGGGCACACGGCCCAGGACACGGCCGTGTCGGATGCCGTGTCGTATGCTCGACGGGTGTTACGCGACGATCGTCGAGTATCGAGTTCCAGTGAGGACACAGCCTGTGACACGGTCGTGTCACAGGGCGTGTCAGTGGGCGTCGAATTCAGCTCGACGTCTCGGGTTAGGGCGTGTTTGCGGGACACGGGTGTGTCCTGGTGCACACGGCCAGGAACACGGGCGTGTGCCAAGCCGTGTGCCAGGCCGTGTGAAGTCTCGGGTTGGTTTGGGATTATTTCTGTTGAGGTACACGGCCTCAGACACGGGCGTGTCTGAGGGCGTGTCGGGTACACGGCCGTGACACGGGCGTGTCACACGGGCGTGTACTGGCTGGATTGAGTCGGTTGTCTGCCGCTTAGAGGGACACGGCCTGTGACACGGGCGTGTCACAGGGCGTGTCAGGCCGTGTCTTAGCTTTTCTGGCCAGATCTGAGCCGTTTGTTTCCCTCTTCCTGGATCCAAGGGCTGGGCTTTGTCCAGGTGTTGTGAAGGCCGAGACAAAGAGGATAAAACCCCTCTTTTCTCTTCTTCTTCTTCATCTTCATTCCAAGAGAGAGAGAGAAGAAAGGCCAAGGCAAGAGGGAAAGGGAGGAGTCTTCCAGCTGCTGTAGGAGCTGCGGAGTGCGGAGCGAAGATCCGAGAGCGGATTCGTGAAGGCAGAGCCGAGGCGGTGATTTCCATCCGGCTACTTCATGGCGCCGAAGCGATCTTCAAGGGTAACGATCTCCTTCTTGGACATCGAAGTCCTTTCTCTATACATGTGCTTGGAATCCTCCACCAAGAGGTGGATCGCAGAAGTGATTCCTTTGTTATGTCTGCATTTAGAGCCGGAAATATGGAGTACGACGTAAGCATGCTGTGTGAAGCCCATCTGGACCGGTAGTCTAGATTGGTGATGTTCATGGGTAAACCGGAGAAGACTCCGTGGCTTTGATGATGTGCAAAACGGATTTCTGTTGTGATGAATGTATGGATGTGATGATTGTGAGGAGGCTTTGGTGAAGCTCCTGGATATGAGATGATCAATTGGTAGCACGCCTGGGGAGCTCGTGATAAACCCGGCCTGTTACACCACTAGGGTGGGTTGATCTAGTTAAGGAAGGGATCGATGGGTGGCAATGCTAGGGGAGCCGAGTTAAACCCGGGTTGCTGCACCACATAGTGTGGGTCGATCGGATTAGGAGGGGGATCGATGGGTAGACAATGCCTGGGGAGCTTAGATAAACCCGGCTTGCTACACCACATAGTGTGGGTCGGTCTGCTCTGTTTGTGATGCTGTGAGGATGGACCTCTGAGTGGCTTGGGCGGGATGTCGCCAGCCTGCGAGCTGGTGGACTAGGGCCGGTCAACCAACAAGTTAACACCTCGAGAGACAGCGGTGTACGACGGTGGATTCCGGTACGCCAAGAAGGTGCCCTGAGTGCACGGAGCGTTGGTGGACTCCAGCGTTTGTGATGTGATGTGTTTGGTAGTTAGTGGAATAGAAAGCATGATCTATCTATGATGTGATTTGGTGATGTTTGCTGATGCTTGGTGAGAAAGGAAGCACTGTATACAGGGAAGAAACCACTACCCCGGGTAGGGGGTAGGGTCGTTATAATGGGTCAGCAATGCTGACCGTTACTTTGTTTTCTGTGTTGGTTTGGATGATGAATTGCAGGTGCTGCGGTTTGGAAAGAATAAGTGGATTGGCTAGCCTGGTGTTCTTAGTCCTTGAAAGCTATGTGAAGAATCATGGTTGGATTTCATGTGTGGCCGGCCTGCGTGCCGATGTACGAAATTGTTGTTGTGTAAAGAGGAACCTGTAAGGCCATAAGGCCAGGGTGTGTGAGTTGTATACATTCCTGGTGTTGTTATATATAAATGTGGTATTTATATATTGGTGGACATTCTAGTTTGAGTTCATGCTAACAAGAAAAATGCTGCGCTAGAATGGAATGAGTTAAGGATACGCATAGATTTTGATTTCCACACGTGATTCCTTTACTTGTCTGTGCTATATGGCGTGGGGCCCCGGCCGGACCCACCGTTATATGTCATGTGACAGGTGGGGGCGTTACAAAGTGGTATCAGAGCCAGGTTTAGATTGTTTGGGAGGAGAGAACATAATTGAACTCATGAATGTCCACTAGGAATGTATGTCATGCACATGATGTGCGTGCGTGTGTAGCCAATGTACCAGTACCGTTATGATTTGGAAGAATTTAATGGTGTTCTGTACATTGATAGGTGGCGAGGGATGGAGCTGGGCCGTCTGAGCCTCAGCGGTCTGATGAAAGTGCAGCACCCGTGGAAGCGCCGATGCCTCCCTCGGCAGAGGCCATACGGGTGGTAGCGGAGACAGTGCTTGCAGTGTGACAAGCACAACCAACTGGACAGGCAAGACCTGGTGGAAGGCAAGAGCATGCTGCCGAGGTGGTGGAAGCGCAAGCAAGTGACGATGCCTTGTCACGTTTTATGCACTTTCATCCACCGACGTTTGGTGGAGCGCTCTCACCAACACAGGCAGAAGATTGGTTGGCAAGAGTAAAAAGGATCCTAACCGCAATCAGGACGGTCGAGGAGCAGAAAGTGATGTTGGCCACTTTTCTGTTGGAAGGAGATGCGAGATTGTGGTGGGATGAGATTGAAGTGCATCACTTGGCAGGTCGAGGTTTAATGGAGATTTCAATGGAGGAATTCTCCCAACTATTTTTAGCCAAGTATGTGCTAGTGTCGCAGAGGATTGCGATGGAAAATGAGTTTCTCCGTTTGGTTCAGGGTGAGCGAGATAGTGATACCTACCTGCATGAGTTTACAAGATTGGGGAGATATGCGGGATCTACCTTTGCGGAGGAAGCGCGAAAGACAAATCGGTTTTATGAAGGATTGCGGGATGAATTGAGGTTGGCACTTCCGAGTTCGGTGAGCCAAGGTTTTCAGGCGTTGGTCGATACAGCTCGTGCCTTGGAGAAGGATATGAAGCGAGTACAAGCGAATAAGAGACTGGCAAGGGAGAAGTCAGAGTTTAAAATGTCACCATCGGATCAATCGGAGTTTCGACGACAAGAGAAGAAAAGATTTAGACTGGTGGAATCAGCGCCGTTGACTGTTTCGTCGCCCCCGACGTATGGGTCAGGACGTGTGGATACACGTATATGCTATAAATGTGGGCAGCAAGGACACATCGCAAAATTCTGTTGGAATGTCCCTCCAGGGAGTGAGAAAAAGATGGGTGCGTCCTATGAAGAAAAGGGAAAAGCAGTAGCCGAATCATCTGCACCCCGGACGCAATCTCGATTTCATGCGATGGAAGTGCAAGAGCCGCAAAGCTCAGTTGGTGAAATTCAGCCTCGAGCGTTTCATTTATCTTTAAATCACGAATTTCAAAATCGGGAGGCTGAGCGGAAGTGAACTGCGATGTGAATCATGTCGATGCTCTGAATGTTGTGTATGTAAACTATGTTTTGATATCAGGTGTGATGAATAATAGCTGATGTGCATCACTTTTGACTGAATCGGGAATCGGAACTTGGTGAATCATCCATCGTGATGTATGTAAATGATGTTTCTATATAGTTGGAGATCTCTATAATAGCTTGGTGCACTTGTGATTGTGAGGAGATAAATCAAGCATGTTGTTTTGTTTTGAGGTTTTATGTGGCTGAATGTGCACAAGTGGAAGTTAGGGATGTTTGTTGTGTTGTCTGTTTGTTAGTGTGTGCGGAGGCTTGGGTTGTATGATTTTGTGATGTTGTGACGGATTGGCTGCTTGACGTCAAATTTCGAGGACGAAATTATTTGAAGGAGGGGAGGATTGTAACAGGCCAATTTTCTGACAACAGGATTTTTGGGTGACACGGCCTGGGACACGGGCGTGTCCCAGGGCGTGTCAGTTGACACGGCCTGCGACACGGGCGTGTCGCAGGGCGTGTCGAGGTTGTGTCGACGATCGGCTTTGGTGTCGACGATTTTCGCTCGACATCGTCGAGAGGGGGCACACGGCCCAGGACACGGCCGTGTCGGATGCCGTGTCGTATGCTCGACGGGTGTTACGCGACGATTGTCGAGTATCGAGTTCCAGTGAGAACACGGCCTGTGACACGGGCGTGTCACAGGGCATGTCAGTGGGCGTCGAATTCAGCTCGACGTCTCGGGTTAGGGCGTGTTTGCGGGACACGGGTGTGTCCTGGTGCACACATCCAGGAACACGGGCGTGTGCCAAGCCGTGTGCCAGGCCGTGTGAAGTCTCGGGTTGGTTTGAGATTATTTCTGTTGAGGTACACGGCCTCAGACACGGGCGTGTCTGAGGGCGTGTCGGGTACACGGCCGTGACACGGGCGTGTCACACGGGCGTGTACTGGCTGGATTGAGTCGGTTGTCTGCCGCTTAGAGGGACACGGCCTGTGACACGGGCGTGTCACAGGGCATGTCAGGCCGTGTCTTAGCTTTTCTGGCCAGATCTGAGCCGTTTGTTTCCCTCTTCCTGGATCCAAGGGTTGGGCTTTGTCCAGGTGTTGTGAAGGCCGAGACAAAGAGGATAAAACCCCTCTTTTCTCTTCTTCTTCTTCTTCTTCATCTTCATTCCAAGAGAGAGAGAGAGAAGAAAGGCCAAGGCAAGAGGGAAAGGGAGGAGTCTTCCAGCTGCTGTAGGAGCTGCGGAGTGCGGAGCGAAGATCCGAGAGCGGATTCGTGAAGGCAGAGCCGAGGCGGTGATTTCCATCTGGCTACTTCATGGCGTCGAAGCGATCTTCAAGGGTAACGATCTCCTTCTTGGACATCGAAGTCCTTTCTCTATACATGTGCTTGGAATCCTCCACCAAGAGGTGGATCGCAGAAGTGATTCCTTTGTTGTGTCTGCATTTAGAGCCGGAAATATGGAGTACGGCGTAAGCATGCTGTGTGAAGCCCATCTGGACCGGTAGTCTGGATTGGTGATGTTCATGGGTAAACCGGAGAAGACTCCGTGGCTTTGATGATGTGCAAAACGGATTTCTGTTGTGATGAATGTATGGATGTGATGATTGTGAGGAGGCTTTGGTGAAGCTCCTGGATATGAGATGATCAATTGGTAGCACGTCTGGGGAGCTCGTGATAAACCCGGCCTGTTACACCACTAGGGTGGGTTGATCTAGTTAAGGAAGGGATCGATGGGTGACAATGCTAGGGGAGCCGAGTTAAACCCGGGTTGTTGTACCACATAGTGTGTGTCGATCGGATTAGGAGGGGGATCGATGGGTAGACAATGCCTGGGGAGCTTAGATAAACCCGGCTTGCTACACCACATAGTGTGGGTCGGTCTGCTCTGTTTGTGATGCTGTGAGGATGGACCTCTGAGTGGCTTGGGCGGGATGTCGCCAGCCTGCGAGCTGGTGGACTAGGGCCGGTCAACCAACAAGTTAACACCTCGAGAGACAGCGGTGTACGACGGTGGATTCCGGTACGCCAAGAAGGTGCCCTGAGTGCACGGAGCGTTGGTGGACTCCAGCGTTTGTGATGTGATGTGTTTGGTAGTTAGTGGAATAGAAAGCATGATCTATCTATGATGTGATTTGGTGATGTTTGCTGATGCTTGGTGAGAAAGGAAGCACTGTATACAGGGAAGAAACCACTACCCCGGGTAGGGGGTAGGGTCGTTATAATGGGTCAGCAATGCTGACCATTACTTTGTTTTCTGTGTTGGTTTGGATGATGAATTGCAGGTGCTGCGGTTTGGAAAGAATAAGTGGATTGGCTAGCCTGGTGTTCTTAGTCCTTGAAAGCTATGTGAAGAATCATGGTTGGATTTCATGTGTGGCCGGCCTGCGTGCTGATGTATGAAATTGTTGTTGTGTAAAGAGGAATCTGTAAGGCCATAAGGCCAGGGTGTGTGAGTTGTATACATTCCTGGTGTTGTTATATATAAATGTGGTATTTATATATTGGTGGACATTCTAGTTTGAGTTCATGCTAACAAGAAAAATGCTGCGCTAGAATGGAATGAGTTAAGGATACACATAGATTTTGATTTCCACACGTGATTCCTTTGCTTGTCTGTGCTATATGGCGTGGGGCCCCGGCCGGACCCACCGTTATATGTCATGTGACAGGTGGGGGCGTTACACATAGCATTTACAATATCTTGATCTTTCCTCTGCAATGCTTGAGATAGTTCATTTGTTTTTGACAAAATATTTTTCATCAAATGAATAACAAATGCAAATTTGAAAGTCAAGATAACTTGAACAAGTGCGCTTGCCATTCCTCTTTGGTTTCCATCTGCCCCATCAACTATGATAATCTCCAGCACATCAACAATAGAAGAGAACATGCGAATAAAATTTAAAATTATGCCATAATGTGACCCCCACCTCGTGTCACCAGCGCGTTTGAGCTCTAAAGGTTGATTCAACCCTCGTCCACTTTCCAAGTCCCCATATCCAAGCTCTGTAGCAACTCGATCAACTTCCAAGGCTCTAAGAGAATCACGGCGTTTGCAAGAGCCACCAACAACATTCATTACTGTGTTAATAAGTGTGAAAAGCTCAGCAATATCAGAATTTTTTTCTGCAACAGCTACCAGTACCAATTGCAGTTGATGTGCAAAACAGTGAACATAGAAAGCGCAACTGTTCTCATTTAAAATTAAAGCTTTTAACCCCCTGAACTCTCCTTTCATATTGCTAGCACCATCATATCCCTGCCCACGCAATTTAGAAATTCTAAGACCATATATCATAAATAAATGATCTATAGCTGCTTTAAGGGATAACGCGGAAGTATCTGCTACATGAACAAACCCAAGAAGACGTTCTGTGATCGTGCCATTGGAACTAATATATCGTAAAACAATAGACATCTGCTCTTTTGTAGATACATCACGTGATTCATCCACTAAAATTGTATAACAGTCTTCTCCAATTTCTTGAACAATTTTATTCGTTGTCTCTATTGCAATTGCTGATACTATTTCTTTTTGAATCTTAGGTGATGTAAGTTGACAGTTTTGAGCAGCATTTTGTAACACAACTGAGTTGATGTCATTATTATGTGATGCAAGAAACTCCAGAAGCTCAAGAAAATTTTCTCTGTTGATAGACTTTTTAGTCTCATCATGACCACGAAAGGACAATCCTTGTCGTAAAAGAAATCTAACACAATCGATTGAAGCATATAAACGAGTGCGATAATCCAAACTTTGTTGTTCATCTTGCCTTGCAAAAGCAATTTGAATACCTTGTTTTTGATTCATCAAAGACTCGCATAGTTTTCTAGAAGCATTGTGTGGAGTAGTGTGACTTCCGACATGTCTGTCCAATACTGATTTATCTTTCCAATTTCTGAAGCCTCTCGTGGTAAAAGTAGGCTCACAACCCCTTTGAGGAAAAATATAACAGTAAAGGCAAAATGCTGCATCTTTTTTTTTACTGTATTTTAACCATCCCTTAAACTCGTTAAACCAATTTTTATTAAAACGTCGAGCTTTGTTTCCGATTTCTATTTGGGGAAAACTTTCTAGATGAGGTTGACTAGGACCCTTTTGCAAATAATATCTTCGTATAGACTCTTGAATATTTGCATCGTAGGAGTTGACAGGAAGTCTTAAGCCCGGGTCTGAAGGTAAATCTTCAATTTTGAACTCGTCTACGCGTCTTCTTTTACCAATTGCAACTATCTCCTGAGAATCTAACGAACTTTGACATGCTCCTTTTTTTGAAAAAAATTTCTCCATTGCACTAACTAAAACTCTGCATAAAATCGACGGGACATTACCGTTAGCACCTGATAAAAAAAGTATCTAATTTGATTGTCTGACCATAACAATTTAGCATGTACTGAATTCAAAACGGTGGCAAATCCTGACGGTACACGGGGCAATGCCCCTACGGCCAAGCGCGACCGTACCAGGCCCGCGAGGGAAATTATTGTCAAAGTATTGTCAAAGTATTGAACACGGGATAAAATTCAACTCAAAATCTCCAAGAAAGAAAAGTGTTTGCACTTTTCTCAGAAAAATCAACAGATCTTGCAATTTTCAGTTGATCAACCTCCCTAGCATTTCAATTGATTAAACAAACTGCAGCCTATGGGGACATCAAATTAAAAATTCCAATTGATTGCACTTTTTTGAAGAGTTTAGAAGATGCTAGTGGGAATGCGATCTGAGAAGATATTATTCCAAAGTAACCAATAGAAAATCTTATGCGTATAAAATATACCTAAAATAGATTAAGCAAAATTTCACCCAATAGACTAAAGCAAGATTTCATTTTTGGTGTGGTGGTGAATACAACTATTGAAGTAAAGCAAAATTTCTCACAATACAAAGAATGGAAGATAATTCCCTAATTCCAACTAGGCACAATTTTAAATTTTTCACACTACAAAGAATGGAAGGTATTCACAGTTCAACTATTGAACTAAAGTAATATTGTGAGTAATTCCAACTATTGAACTAAAGAATGGAAGGTAATACAAAACTATCGAACTAAAGTAATATTGTGAGTAATTCAGGAATTAATTCCAACTAGGCACAATTCAACAATTGTGAGAAATTTAGCTAAAACATTCAGGAATTAATTCCAACTAGGCACAGTTCAACAATTGTGAGAAATTTAGGTAAAACATTCAGGAAATATTGTGAGTAATTCAAGAATTAATTCCAACTAGACACAGTTCAACAATTGTGAGAAATTTAGCTAAAACATTCAGGAATTAATTCTAACTAGGCACAGTTCAACAATTGTGAGAAATTTAGGTAAAACATTCAGGAATCAGGAGAAGAAGAAGAAAAAGAAGAAGAAAAAGAAGAAGAAGAAGAAGAAAATACCTAGCGGCTGGCGGGAGTAGCTTGGCGGATCAGCGGAATCGGGAGCAGGCTAGGGCACGGAGCAGAAGGCGGGAGTAGCTTGGCGGATCAGCGGAATCGGGAGCAGGCTAGGGCACGGAGCAGAAGCAGCGGGATTTCTATTCTTCTTCCCGGGATTTCTATTCTAAGCAGCGGGATTTTAACATCGCGGAAAAAGACGCTCGGGCACGTGCCCGAGCGTGCCCATTCATAGATCCGCCCCTGCACCCAATGTCGTGCTCATATAATCAAATTTTCATATATATATTAACAAACTACACACTCAATATCGAGTTCATATAACCAAATTTTCATATATATTAACAAACTTTAATATAACATGAAACTTGTTTTCATATATGAACAAACTAATTACATATATATATCATCAATCATTTATATATACATCATCAACCTTCCATACATCATCAAATTTTCATATATCATAATCATCAAACTTTCATACATCATGATCACCAAAATTTAATATATAACTAAAACATCAATATAACAAAATTAAGTGATCTAATATAGAATTGAACCCCAAAACTACACAAAAATAAACAAAATCAACAACTATGATTGAGTATTTTGTGGATCTGGAGAATGACGATTTTCAAAAGGTTGACGTTGAGTGGAAGCATGAGCTTGACTTTCAAATTGATATTGAGCATGAGGATGTTGACTTGATACTGGAAAATAACCATGAGAAGTATAATATCCGGGAGTTGCAGCTAAAAAATAGCCAGGACCTGGAGCAGAGAAATGACCTGAAGAACTATATAGTCCTGGAGAAGGAAGCTGCCCGGAAGAAAATTGATGACCTTGATAAATACCGTGCATCTCTAGAGCTGTAGAAACGGCATTCTTAACAATATTTTGAACAGCTTCATCAACTCTTCGTTCAAAATTATTATTCATCTCCATTTGTTGATTCTCTAAATCTTTAAGACGGTTCTTGTGCTTATCATTTTCAACTTGTATTATTTGAGCTAGTATCAAAAAGAGCCATATTTTCACTATATGAATTACCAAATCCATAACAACGACCATTTTTTGGACCCCCTGATGCCTCAACCCACAAATCAGGATAATATATGCATGAACCTTGAGTAGAAAGTAAATAGTTCTGATCAGATTGCTTCTCCTTTAGCTTAGAAGTATAAATCTCCTATAAAATAAATTGAAATATATTTAATAATATCAATAAATTATAACTTCTTCAAAAAATAATAAATAAAAAACTTACAAATGTTTTTTTTGATTTATCATCTACAAAAGGTCTTTTCCATTTATTTGTTCGATGAGTTTGCGTAAAAATTTTTACATGAGGCACCAGAATTGCTTCATTATTTCTGGCCTATAGTACAAAAAAATACTTAACAATTTTGCATGTCATTAAAGAATCATAGCTTTTGAGAGATTGAAGATGAGAGTATCAGTGTTCAACATATATGTAAACACACAAAATCAATGCCTAATTCTTTAAATGAGAAAGGGAATAACAAGGGAGAACACCCAAACAATGATTGTAAACATAACTCCAGATAGAATTCTCCTTGAGAAAGTGACTAAAGTACGAGATAGTCAGAGCTACATCATCATAGATGACACTATCATGTAGTCAAAAATAAGTACGATCAGAGTCAAGTAACCATGTGTCGGAGTCATGTAGGAAGAGGTACTATCGAACGGAACCCTCACACACAACTTAAAACAGCCAACTGGGTTGTAACAACGCCCAGTTCGCTGAAAAACAGCCAACTGGGCTCTGTAACAGCCCCCAGTTCGCTGTAAAACAGCCAACTGGGCGCTGGACAACGCCCAATTCATTGAAAAACAGCGAACTGGGTGCTGTCCAGCTTGTTCAGCTTGCTAAAAATAGGCATGTTATATGATATTTTTCGAAAAAATGTTCAACATAAAAGTTGTAGATCTCATCGAGATCTACAACTTTCATGTTGAACATTTTTTTCTAAAAATGTCATATAGTAAATCTTTTTTCAAAAGACGTGTGTTTTACATTTTGGGCTGGTATTAGCGGCTATATTATACGTGTTTTTTTATTATTTTGCCGGGCTGCCAATATAAATGCCCTTTTTCTCGTATAGATATATAAATAACTATTTAATAATAATAATAACGACAAGAACTATGACGGGGAGATACAACTCAACATAATTGTTGGTTAAAGACTTGTCTTAGAAAAAAAATTGGTGGATTCAAATCAACATTTAATTGGGTCGCTTTAACTTGTTCTCCTTATGAATTTCCGCTTAGGAAGCTATTATTTATCCCCCACTTTCAATCAAACAAACAAAAAAAATCGAGAATTATTATATTCTAATCAAATCCCCAAATTAAATTTTCAATCATTTAGGCTCTGTTTAGCATGGTGGTGGCGGTCATGAACATGGGTTAAACCGTCATTCGTTAACGCCGAACTAAGGAACTTCATCCACTTTTAGGGTCATTCATCAACTTTCTTAAATTATTAGCATGAAATTTAGTTTGGGAATAGATGATACTTCATTCAATTAAGGCTCCGTTTGGCACGGTAATGACGCTCGTAAATACATGAATTAAACTGTCATTCGTTAAAGATCACCTAACAAATATTATCCATTTGAACATAAAAGTGGATGAAGTTCCTCATTTGGACGTTAACAAATGAAAATTTAACCTCCCGTGTTCATGACCATCACCACCATGCCAAATGGAGCCACAGTCAGCCTATCTCAAAACTCCAGCCCAATGTGGTTCCAACGATGCCTCGGCCATCGATGAAAACCTCCAAAGCTTTTGGTCAGTAAATCCCTAATTATGTCAGAAATTTTACCATATTTTTATCTTTGCAATCTTCGTTTGTTTGCCTATTAGTTGCTTTTGGTCAGTAAATTAATTCCACGGGCGGCCTAGGCCTTGCCCGGCCACGGACGGCCTAGGCCTCACCCGGCCCTGCAAGGGTGGCTGCTCCAGTCCTTCCAGCGCAACTGCGGCCTCGCCCGGCCCACAAAAGCCGGCAGCTCCTAGAACACAGGGGCGGATTCATGAAATTTAACTAGGGGGCATTTAAAATGCGATTTTTTTATGACCAATGTTTATACCAAAATTTACACATATACATATATCACAATTGGGTCACAAATAAATTTTGTTTCTTATTGCAGCTTATATATTTTGAGACATATAGACTCAATCTTTAATCAGATTTCAGAACAAAATGAATGTTGCATGATACTAACATCTTTGTTGCAGTATACATAATATTAACTTTTCAATAATTTGAGATGTGACAATATAAAGAGTATCAACAATTTCATTTTGGGTTGTTTGTTCAGATTAAATATTTGTGTGATGAAGTAAATAAATCTAAGGAAAAAATATGTTGCTTGCAATGAAAATGTTTAAGATGACCTTTTTACTACAAAGTATGAATTGCAATAAAAGTGTAAAGTGTTATCATCCGTATTTAAACATTCGACTGACCTTATTGTCGTCATCATTCGTCAACACCCCTAAGAGCATATGAAAGTTCCTCCTCAATGTAAAGAGAACTTCAATATTAAAATGAACTCAAAAGAATATGTGTACGCATGCCTCTACTGTCATACTATAGATAATGAAAATTTCAACAAGGGAGACACAAACCATTCAAGAAGTTTAAGAAACACATTTAAAATTAATTAGCTTTGATCTCATGTACTCTTGTGGTGTAATAAATGAGACACTAGTAAAATAAGCATGATTACAAGTGTTAAGTAAAGAAAATGTCGCGTTATATCATGATGCAAATGATGATAGTCTTTTTTTTAGAGATTTCAAAGAAGCTATGATCAAAGACGTAGGTGGATTTGGCGGGGTCAAAATTGGTTAAAGCTATCTCAACTAGATTTACATATGTCATTTTCATAAAAATTAATTAAATAAGTTAGCTCTCATGTCAACTTTCTTCTCTTTCAATCAAAAAAAAAATTTAAAATGTCTCCACCTTTCTGAGCCATTTTCTCCCTTATTCGGACAGCGTTTTTGACATAAAATAGTCAAAATTCATTGGCTTGACGAGAGAAACCAAATTCATAATCTATTTTACCAAAATCCTTGGGGGGGGGGGGGGGGGTAAATCAGTCCCAGCTAGAACGCCTGATGCACGAGCAGGCACACAGGCAGCCTTGGCCTCGGCCGGTCCCGCAAGGGTCGGCCGCCCCCAGGCTGCCCGACGCATGGGCAGCCTCGGCCGGCCCCGCCTCGGACGTCCGGCGCACGGGAGGCCTTGGTCGCGACCGGCCTCGCAAGGACTAGCCTCCGCTCGGCGCACAAGACAGCCTCGGTCGCGGCCGGCCTCGAGAGGACTGGCTTCCCCTTGGCCGCCCGGCCCAAGGCAGCCTCGGTCGCGGCCGTCCTTGCAAGGGCCGGCCACCCCCTGGCCGCCTTGCCTAAGGGAGACCTCGGCCGCATCCGACATTGCAAGGGTCGGCCCCGTCCGGCCTCGCAAGGGTCGGCCGCCCCATGGCCGCCTAGCCCAAGGGCGGCCTCTATCGCGTCCGGCCTCGCGAGGGTCGGCGGCCGGCCCCGCCAAGGCCGCCCCCACTAAGCTGCTTGGCGTGAGGGGGTGGGGCGACCGCGGCCTTGCCCAGCCGCCGGACTCGTCAGGTCGCCGAATTTCCAGTTAGGTCTTTTTCTCTTCCAAAGGGCAGGGTCGTCATAACCCTAAAAATGACAATCCGTGTGCCCAAATCCGGACGCTCTTATTCGTCCGTCCGGTAATTATGGCAAAATTACCGGGCCACCTTTTTAAAAATCCATAAATAACCCCCTTCTCTATTTCATATGGATCATGTTTCGGACTTTGAACTTTCTCTCTCTTCTTTCTGCTTCTCTCTCTCTATATTCTCTTTTCCTCTCTGCATGATCCCCACCAAGGTTCGTCAAGACGGTCGAAGTCGCCCTAGACTTTGTCAAGCACTTGGAGGGTGACAATCTCTTAGTAATCACTCACTGTCTTCGGTCATCTACGTAGCGTCGAAGCAAGCAACAAGCTTTCTCCGTGTCAGCAAATCAAGCCTGTCAAGACGCCCAAGTTCGCATGCTTCCCCTCCCACAGAGGAGCAAGACCTAGCAAAGTGTGGAGCCATGTCGCGCTCTGAGCACTTTCTCTCTCTCTCGCATCTCAACAAGTGTAATGAGGAACTGCAAGTCGTCCCCGCCTTCTTCGAAAAGATTTGTAACGAACTTTGAGTAATGGAAGTTAGGTTGACACTGAATCGACCGCGTGGTTTTTCACCCTGCTTGCGGGATTTCCATGTAAAAAGTCTCTCCAACTGCTATGTGAAATTCTGACTGCCTGCATGCTCGACCGCTCAACGGGCTAAAACGGTTCAACAGTCCCGATCTACCAAGAGTCTCGAGCAGACCACAACAGTTTGACGCCGTCTGTGAGAGCCAGATTCTCTAGAGAGTTCACGACTTAACAGAGCAAGACAAGATGGCAAGACGAAGTACTCTCACAACTCAAGGGTCGGCCTGAAAAGCCGCACTTACCTAGGACCATCACACTCTCTCATCAACATCTCCCGAACGAAAGAAGCAGAAAACACATCCATATCTTTCTTGACATGACGCTTGGTTAGAAAGTGCAGAATAAATGTTCTTATGAGTTATGAGAGCAAATATAAAAATCCCCACAAAAATTGGATAATTTATAAATTTTTGGCTAAAGTTTACTTATGTCACTGTCTCAAATTTAATGGGCATTGTTATATATAAATCATGTTTTGTTATATATAAATCATTGTTATATATAAACCATATTAATTTAAAACCGGCTATATATAGAACAATTTGTTGTATGCAGATCAATGTAAAAATTTAAAAAAATCAAAATTTTCTTATAAACAATAAACTATTATTATATTAGGAGAATATGTATAACATCTTATATTAATAAACATTACAAAGAAGAGGAATTCAAGATATATAAAAGTTCTAATTCCTCCAAAAAAGTCATCGTTCACCATCTTCGCGAAGTGAAGCGAACCTGCAATCAATGAATAAAATTTATATCGGATTGAATCAAACTTTTCATTACATATAATTTTAAACTTCAATAAGCTAAAACATAATTTATATCTTAGAAGACACTCAAATCTACTACCTCGCAAGTTGTGGATATTTGGTGTCAATTGGCCCAATAGACACCAAAATGTTTCATGGAGTAATATATACAAAATGCCTTAGGATGAGCTGTGTCTTCTTTGATTGCTAGTAAATGATTGAAGATCTTTTTTGTTGTGTTTTCTTTGATTTCCTTTATCTTCTTTGATTGTTTACTTGTTTAGAGCAGCAGGACCTTCAAGTATTCAATAGGAGATTGAGAAAAATTGTTATAAATGAAGCCAGGTTTCAAGAATGAAATAATGTATTAAGCACTAACGGACCACTAGTTTTCTAAACTCAAAAAATAACAATTATAGTAGCTAAAAACAAAACTGTATTTATTAAATTTGATTACTTCAAACGAGTCTCTCTCCCCAACTAAAAAAATGTAAACATAGCTTTCACTGAGAATGAAGAATCAAAAATAAATTAGATATCTAATTTCTCATTAACAGAAAGAGTTGGATAAAAGAACCAAATAACTTTCTCACTACTAGTATGCATAAAATGCTCTCGAACAAGTAATTCAAGGAGAAGATTATATGCTTTACTTGGTTCCCCGGTCGGATGAAACCTTTGGTCCGCCACTGTTTGGGGGGTGCCAGTATTTTCATGCATTAAGGTAAAACACGTGGGTGTGATCTCCCAATGACTTTATCAGAACTTAATATCGTTACAACGTAACATAGACTCCTTCCAACCTTACGTGTCCAATCAATCAAATTTTTCTTTGACGCAAACACAATGTTTGTTTGAAAGAACGAAATCACATCTATATGAGAAATTTAACAACCAATATGAAATAACTAACGGGTGCGCAAGGACTACAATGCACATGAATGAACCTTTCAGATAGAATACAATATCATATTCCGGCATAGACGAATGAACCTCCACATTATCTGACTCCATTACTGTAAGTGCTAATGAATGATCCTATAACAATATCCAAAATAATAAATATTCATCACAAATGGTTCACGAGTAATGATTATTGATATTATTTGCTGTAAAGTTTAAACCCTAGCTCCATTCATGTGATGAATATTCTTGAACAACCCTACTCTTTTGTTGATATAACAATGCCCTACTTTTTTTTTCTTGATTCTTCACTGATTAAGCGATAAAATCCGGCATTTAGGCTCCGTTTGGGGGGACTTATTTTCACCGGTCAAGCGGTTACGACCGCATGAATCGGACCATAATTTATGGTCCGATTCATGCGGTCGTAACCGCTTGACCGGTGAAAATAAGTCCCCCCAAACGGAGCCTTAGATATTACTGGAGTGCTCAGTATTGCTAGTCCAAAAAAGTTATCACAATCATTTCGACTACAAAATGCAAAGTCCAACCCGGCATTGGATCAACAAATCGGCAGACAAAGAATAAGTAGTGGGATAAAAAAAGTTTGAATACCTTATGTTGAGAGGAAAGTTCCATGTCGCAATCGTCCGTAGTCATATTTTTGCCACCATCGCTGGCCGTGGGAGGTTCGCCCGCCTTGAAGAAGGGCACTAGAGTGCTCGCCGGTGATTTATCATGGGACATTGACTGCCGACGAGCTTGGATTGAGAAGGGGAGATGGAATCGGCTAGTTCTGCCTATCGTACGGGAATGGGATCGGGGACCGGCTAGGGTTGCTATCGGAAAAAAAAAGGAAAGTGATTTTTTTGGGAGAGGGGTAGTATTAATTTGGTTTGTACATGGTAGGAAAAACTGATAAAAAAACAAAATTTTTGGTTTGTATATCGTCAAATATGGTCTATATATAATAATGCCCAAATTAAAATACAGTATTGCACATAGTGGTGTTCAAAAAGACCGGGCCCAGCCCGAAAAAAGTTCGGTGAGGCCCGGCCCGGGAAAAGCCCAGCTCGAGCTTAGGCCTGGCTTGGGGGCCATATAGGGCCCCCATTTCAGTCGGTAGCCCGTCCTGGGCCCAGAAAAGCCCAGGCGCCGGGCCTGGCACCCAGGAAGGCGGGAAATCCCGCCTGCTGGCGGAATTTCCTATAGGAAATCCCGGGCGATGGAGGGATTTCCAATTGTTAGGCGGGATTTTAATCCAGCTTATTAATTCATTCGGGATTAAAATCTCGCCTACAGGAAATCGGGCCAACCCGACCCGGGTCGGCTTGAAGGGCCTTACCAAGCCCCCTCTTTGAGAGGGGCCCGATACCGGCCCGGCCCGGCCCGAGCCCAATTGGCAAGAAACCCAGGCCGGATGTGCCCGGTCCCAGTCCTCCCACTGATTTAAGTGTTGGTCAATGCTCATCCGGGCATTAAAAATAAATTAATTAATTTAATAAATGATAAATGTATTATTATTATTATTATTATTATGTACAAAGTAAGGTCCGAAATAATTGCGAAGATATTTTACAAAATGGTAGCCTATTTATTCCATGTGCTTTTTCTTCGAGGCGGCGTTCCCTTTCTTCCTCTGCAGACTCAACCCAATTATTCGACGCCTCAAAAAAAAAAAAAAAAATCTCGTCTCCCTCCTTTTTTTTCTTTCCCCTTTAAATCATGCTCTAACAACCCTGCCCTCATCTCCTCGGTCCCTGCTTCTTTTTCAATGCAATCCCCAACAGCTGCTGCCGCCGCCGCCAGCTCCACGCCGGCTAAGTCGCCGGAATCCCCCCTTCTCCGCCGCCTTCCGGTGCCACTAGTCTTTCTACTTCTAATCGTCCTCTCCGTCACTTTCATCTACCGAGTCGCCGCACCGATCTCTCCGTCTGGCCGCACAAGACAGTGGAATCGCACCTTTCCTTTCGTCCTCCCTGCCGACGATCAACCTGACGCCGTCGATCTGGTGAGTTTTCTATTTCTTCTCTTCTACTTGTCAATCTCTAATGGCAGTACCCATGAAACCGAGCTGGGAATATTTTTCTGCTCTGATAGGGTTTCGCGGATTTGAAATTACTATTACAGTGCCCTTCTTTTCGATCGCTCGATAAAGCAGGGATTTGATTTTTTTTTCCGGGACTATTTATGATCGGATTTCAAATTTGATTCTGATGAGATTGTGGTTAAAGGGTTTGGGGATTGTTAAATTGATGGTCATTTCCAATTTCTGCAAATAGCGCATAGAAAAACTCCTGTAGAACTTTATTAGAGGGTTTGGCGATGCCCGGGAAGAAGAGCATCACCACCACCCCCACCATGTCACCAATTCACCGGTCTATCATAACATGCCGCGTGGCAAGTCCTGAATTTGTTCTGTGTTTTTGGGTGTGAATAATTTAAGAGCAAACAGATAATGGTTAGAGAAATAAGGTTGAACCGGTTGTTGGTTGGTTCTGTCCAGTCCAGTATTATGCTCATGTCTGCTCCGACCGGGTTCAATTTAATGAACAGGTGGGACTGGTTTAATAACCAATGGCGGATTCGAAACCATAATTAAACTTAGCATCTTAATATTATTTGACAATTATTTACGTAGTTTAGAGCAGTTGGGCAGATGTCAATTAAAATTTAATAATATTAATGATTACATAAATCATAATTGAGTGAGGCAAAAAAATTTATTTAATTTTCTGCTATTTGCCTCCTGTAACTGCACCGCTAGGCAGCGGTTTGGAAGGATTAAAAAGGGGAATTGTTAAAGGCAAATTTATTTTGGATATATGCAAATTAAAATTTTAAAATCAGAGCTTTTTTTCGGGTGATTTTTTTTCTACGCAAATCAATTTGAATATACGTAAACCAAATTCACCGCCGCTCTCGCTGCATCTCCCGGTCTTTCTGTCATTGCCTCTTCCGTTGCCCTTTCCGCCGCCTCTCTCGCTGCAACTCCCGCCGCATTTCTCGGCTTCCCTGTCACTGCCTCTAGGGCTGTAATGGTTCGGTTTGGTTCGGTTTGCAAGCAAAATCGCAAACCGAAACACCCCTATGTGATTTCAAAAATTTGAAATCGAATCGAACCGCTCAAACATTGAAACCGAACCACGGTTTGGTTATGTTCAGTTCGGTTTTGGTGTTTTAAATAATATCATAGAGTTTAAAGATTAATAGATAGAGATCATTGATGGTGCAATGAATGAGGCTCAATCACCCAACTTGAAGGTGTTGTATGAACACAATTCCTATCACCTAGCCATTTCAGGATTCCAAAATCAATAAATGAAAAATTAAATATTCATCATCATTGTTTGTTTGAATAAAGATCTAGATTAGAAAAATATCTAAACTAGAGATCGACGACAACTTAGATGTTTAATCAAAACAAAAAACAGAAAACTTAAAAAATATAAGAAAAATACATGTTAGGCCGCTGACAGCAAGAGGTTTGAATCTGGAAAGGGCCGAACAACAATGACCAATGTGGCAAGAACTGGAATCTGGAAAAGGAAAAGTCAAGCTCATTTCCAAATTTTCATTTTTTTTTATTTCTAATTTCAGATACTGGAATCAAGCTCAAAAACTTCTAAAAATTTTCATTGTGTACATGCATGTTTTACGGCTGATTTCTAAAATTAAAATTAATCAGATTTATGAATTTTATAGTTGTTGTTTGATAATCAAAGTCTTTAAATTTTTATAGATTTTCATTGAAATTGATGTGACAGTTATCATATATTAAATGTCATGAATTTGAAGTTTCTATGTTATAAACATGTTATCATATTAAACTATTGCGCTAGACTTTTCATATTAAATTATTGCGCTAGACTTTTCATGAAATGATTTTTTATCTAAAATATTTTATTATGTAATTTGTAGTGTTGGTTTGTTGTTAACAAATTTGATTTGTGATTAACAATTTTATTTGCACGTAGTATTTTTAAAAATATATGATTTATCGTTTACAATGATTTGCATATATCTAAATTTGATTTACTTTTAACAATTTCTTTAAAAAAATACGGCTTCAAAAAAGTAGGGCACTTCACCGGATTCAAAAAAAGGCTTCGCTTTTAATGTGCTACATTAATTAGGCGTTACGTTAATATATATATCTGCTAGATTAATAAATATAAACCAACGTTAGGATCGATTAGTTGTGGGAGAAGGTCACGTGAGCCTTTTGTCTTCATTAATTTTGCCTTCCAATGGCCGCTACATGTCCATCTCCTCATCCACCAATCAAAATATTATATAAAAAATATAAATATAAATATAAAATAAGGATAAAATAATAGATAATTTAGTCCTGGTTTTATGAAATTATTAGACTTCAAGCAAGTTTAGTATAGTTACATGATATACAGTACAATACAATACAATTAGACAAGGGAGTGGTGACGAATCTATGGGCCCCCAACCCAACCAACACTCCAACAGCCCAATAATAGTAATAATGCTTAATACTTTGATGCACGCGCGTCTTCTGACGCCTGGATGTGCATCCACGTGGCGTATCAATGAGAGTCCTTCGGCCGGACTGTAAAGCCATTTCCATACAATTGATTAGCAGCTAATCCTGATTATATTAGTATTATTATTATTAATCTCTTGATACTTTCTCCCAAATCAGTTTCATAATTTTCCAGCTAGCTGCCTTGTTTTGTTGACGCAGATTATTGACTTGTTATTTATTTAGTAGAAATTTAATTCTCAACCTTCCTAATTTGAGTTTTTTTAAAAATAATCCGTTAACTCAACCATTGCGTTGGGCAGTATATGATTATATGATCATATATCATATAATCATATATAATGCCTATTGGGCAATCGGCCCTATTCTTATATTACGAAAAACAATAATTATAGAAATATTTTTTTTATTTTAATATTTTTATATTATAAACTGGCGATCAGGTTCGGTTTTCCGGTGGCATGCAGTGGCGGCAGTACCCAATCTTTTTTTATTCACCTTCCCATACAATATTATTTTGGGATATTGACAACCCAATTTTGAATAAATTTTGAATATTGACAGCTTGAATTTTAATATTTACAGTCCAACAAATAATAAAAACCATATATAATATGACCGCTAATAACAGTCCAAAGACAACACCAAAAACAAACTTCACCCGGATTTAGGCCAAAAACACGGAACGCGTACCTTTTGAAAATAGGTTTACTGTATGTTTTTTTATGAAAAGTGTTCAACATGAAAGTTGTAAATCTCGTCAAGATCTACAACTTTCATGTTGAACACTTTTGCTAAAAATGACATATAGTAGGCCTATTTTCAAAAGGCGCGTAAAACTCGTATTTAGTTAATTCCGGATTCCGCGTTTTTACACTTTTCCTATTATATAAGTATACATACTGGGTTGTCAATAGCCAATGAGCTGTCAGTATCGATTTTCTGGGTTAGCAATAGTCAATGGCTGTAAGTAGCCAATGAGCTATCAATAGTCAACGGACTGTCAATATCCAAAATCGGACTGCCAATATAAACGCACTAAAATTTTTATTGCTCACTTTGTAAATGAACATAATTTAGACACTAAATAATGCAAAAAAAAAAAAACAATTTAGATATTTTTTTCAAAATGAAAATGTTACAGAATGTTGTTTATCAATTCATTCTTACATACCAAAATGATATCAAACATGCATGCTTGTTGTAGGAGAAGGAGGAGGTGAGGCTTGCTGGGGTTCTCCAGGCATCAGCAATGGAAGACAGGACGGTAATACTAACCACTCTGAATGCCGCTTGGGCGTCGAACGGCACCATCATCGATCTGTTCCTGGAGAGTTTCCGCATCGGCAACGGGACTCGCTCGCTGCTTGACCACCTCGTCATCATCGCCTTTGACAAGAAGGCGTACCTGCGTTGCGTGGCCATCCACCACCACTGCTTTGCCCTTGCAACCGAGGGTGTGGACTTCTCCGTTCAGGAAAACTTTATGACCGACGGATACTTGAAGATGATGTGGCGGCGGATCGATTTCTTGAGGATTGTTCTTGAGATGGGATACAACTTCATTTTCACCGTATTCCATCTTTTCTCAAGCCAAACATAAAATTCAATTCTGCCATTTAAACTACGTACAACTAGTTAATGTGTTGAACTTTTTTTCAAAAAAAAAATTGGCCCAGGATGCAGATATCATGTGGTTTAGAAGCCCTCTCCCGAGGTTCTTTTCGGATGGAGACTTCCAGATAGCCTGCGATCAATTCTACGGCGACCCTCTTGATCGAAACAACAGACCCAACGGTGGATTCAACTTTGTAAAGTCCAACAACCGCACGATCGAATTTTACAAATTTTGGTACTCATCCCGTCTAAAAAATCCGGGATTTCACGACCAGGATGTGCTCAACATCATCAAGCACGATCCTTTCATCGATAAAATAGGATTGCAGATGAGATTTTTGAGCACGCGGTTCTTCGGCGGAATCTGTCAGCCCAGCAGAGACTTCAATGAGGTGTGCACAATGCATGCAAATTGTTGTATTGGCCTCCGCAGGAAAATCAATGATCTGGGCGTCATGCTTGAGGATTGGAGGAGTTATATGGCTCTCCCACCTGCTTTGAAATTATCCAAGCCGCTGGTCTGGAGGGTACCCCAAAAGTGCAGGTTAGTTGGTCCTCATTCCTAGCAGCTTTCACATATACTCTACGTAATGTAGCTTTCACATATCTTAGAGATTAAGCTGAACTAGAGTAATAAATGTTTTAGCTTGATGAATCTAGCTAGTTTCCATTAATATTCGGTCTCTTTGAATTAACCCTGTATGTGCGTTCATTCTGTTTCAGCTTCGCTCCACTTAATTAGCAGATTCTACGACTTACAGACTGAGGAGGCATGATCCAAGAGAGCATTGTTCCTCAACGTTAAGATTGAATTAATGTATATACTTTCGGGTTCATGAATTGGCCGCTAAAGCTGCAGCTTTTGATTGTCAGTTCTGTTCAATTTTTTTTTCTTTCTGCCATTGAGTATGATTTGCATGGATGAAGGCTCAAAGCAAAGAACAATACACAGGATGCTACAGTCATTCAAATTCATTTTGGTTCAATTATTAATTTTAGATGAATGATCTTGAATTTGCAAATAAATTTTTGTTAATAAAATGGGGGTAAAAACTCTTTAAAAAAATCCTTTTCCACACATGAAAATCTAATTGAATGAATGATGTAGATTAATGTTCATCCTCGGATGATAATTTGATGCTATTCACTAGTCAATTAGATTTTTGATGTTTCACCTTCAAATTTTAGGACATAAATGGGTATTCTCTTTATTAATATCATCAAGATTAGTGCCATGCATGATTTCATTAATTTTTAGGTTCGCGTGTGCATCGTTCCCTTGCATCTATATGGTATATATGTTTTCATAAAAAAGAAAAATAAATGTGATTTTAAAATGTATATATAGACTTAATTGCTTGAAATCATATACATGGTTTTGTAATATCGCTCTTTTTTGGGGGGACTTATTTTCACCAGTCAAGCGGTTACGATCGCATGAAGCGGACCTTAATTAAGTCCCTCAAATGGAGCCTAAATATCATACATGATGCGTTCAAAAAAATTGCACTGGAAAATATTTTTGGTGGATCATCATGTGCCCACAGCTATTAAAAATGAAATTGTTAAAGGTACTGCAGTTTTCACTAGTCGATCATTTTGTTAAAGGCACCACATTTTTTTATATTTTGTTAAAATTATCTAAAATTGTTAATTGCACCGCAACAATGTTAAAGATACCCCAACTTAAATTTTTTTTTTAAAAAAATCATAGAACTACATAAATTTCAGTAAAAACTAAAAAGACAATTTTTTGTAAATAAAAAGACATTAATTTTATTGAGTCTCAAGCACTACATGCCCAATTCCTTTCTCCCGTGAAAGATGGATCCAATGATCCTCACGTCGTTGCAATAAAACTCAAGTGCCATTTAACAACTCCCTTTTTTTAAAGCAGGTGAAGAATCCCAAAAATATAACGTGTTAGTTGTAAATATTAAACAAGTGCTCAATCCAACGGATGAATCTGGTAATATTTAGAATTATCATCAAATATTTAGAGTATATTGAAAATTAAGATATGACGGATCTCAATGCATACTCACTGAGATGGGCAGGACTATCTAGTACGAACAATTTACTTAAGACATGGGTCTCCTTATGCGGCGGAGCTGTGGAGACTACGGCTCCGTTTGGCACGGTGCAGGCAGTCGTAAATGTATGAGTTTAATCGTCATTTGTTAAGGATTGCCTAACAAACATCATTCATTTGCATATAAAAGTGGATGAAATTTTGTAGATGGACATTAAGAAAGATAGTTTAACCTCATGTTCACGACAGCCTGTCACAGCCACCACCGTGCCAAACGGAGCCTGCTTTCCGTCAATTTCACAGTATTACAAATAAATAATAGTATATGCGCATTATCGCTGCTTCACGCTGTGCATTTGAAAAATGCGGAGCATAATCGCTAGCTAGCGTGATAAAAATGACAATAAAATAAATAAGTTGAATATAAAATATTTTTATTAAAAAAATAAAGAGACGAGTTAAATAATAATTATTGTTAAGGAAAAATTATTTATAGAATATCTTAGATTGTTAATTTAGGGAATTGTTATATACACGGTAGATTTGACTATTGACATCATTTTGCTAGACACCACACACAGTTAATGACACTATAAAATGTTAATTTCACCGCGGAATATTTAAAGGCACCGCAAAATATTAAAAAAGTGATTTTTATATATTTCAATTAAACTATATTGAAAGCACTGTAAAAGATTTTAATAACAGACTTCAGTTCATAACAACGCCTATGACTGAAATAAATATAAAGAAGCATGGATGAAGAAAATGGAAGAATCATTGATGACTACTACTTTCATACCCTTCTTTTTAATCACTGCAATCGTAATCCAAATTTTATCTTTTCCAATGAACTGAACTCATTGCTGCAACTCTCTAGGATGAAGTAATCAAAGATGTGAGTTTTCTTGTATTGTGGTTCATGGGAGATCACACAAGTATAATCCTCAGAGAGCTCTATCTCGGTCGCAGACAGACAAATTTTGTAGCAAAGTATTGGTCCCCGGAGTGGCGGAGGCCTGGGAGGATTTTCTACCGGGAGAAAGAAGAGTCATGGCTAACAATGAGTCCTTATTTTTAACGCCAAATTCGACTGTACTGTGAGGATATTCAACCATTTGGATGTTGTTAGAAGGGATTGGAGATTTGTGAAAAAGTGTAAAAAAGCGCAAGATCAAGCTAAGGGAATGGAATATGCAATTGTAGGTGAAAAAAATGAAATCAGAGAGATGCAATGTTAGGGATTTATCAGACGAAACCACCGGCCAAAAAATGGAGCGGCGAACTGGAGTGCAGGGGAGGACCAACACCCGGATAGGAGTTCTTGAGTGCTGGAGGGGATGGAGCGGCTGCCGGAGAAGCTTTTTTGAGTGTCGGGGAGGGCCGGCAGCTGGAGCGGTGAGGGGAAAGGCGTGCGGCGGGAGGGAGCGGCCCTAGGGTTCCGGGGGTCTTATCGTTAGCGGGAGGGAGAGGTGCGGATTACTGAGTGTCATTAGGTTTTTTTAGGATTGTATTTATCCCCTAAATTTACATATATGTGGTGCCAATAATAAAATATGTGATGCCTTTAACAATTCCCTTAATTTATTATAGAAATAGTCTTTGGATTTGATAATGTCTATTCCTTTCTGTTTTTTAGAATATGCTAAACACAAATTATAAGCTAATTTGGTAATTTGTTTTTAAGCAAAATAAAAGGAGAAGAAAGAACAAAGGGTAATAAGTGAAAGACAAAAGCTTCTTAATAAGAAAAACTCGACCATAGTCACCATACCATCAAATTTATTAACACTCCTGAGCGAGGCAGTACCCTCGTTGCCCCCAATTCATTTTGTCGTGCTTGGGACATTGCGACGGGCGTGAGCACTAGCCAAAGTACCTCTAGTACCGTCGCGCGTGGCATGAGATACCCGTGCACTGTCACTCGTTATTTTACATATAACATATTACCATATGCCATTGTATAATTAAAGAGATTCATCAAAACATTTACGCTCTCTTTGGTACGTCAGTAGCTGTCGTGAATGTTGAACGAAACTCCAATTTCAAGAGCAGTTTGGACCCCGAGAAAGTAACCTACACTTATTTCTCGCGAGTAAGAGCACTTGACTGACTACATGAAACTAAGAAATAGACTCTGAGCTGCAACGAGTAGTCCGTCGCCGCCACACACCCGAAATATCAAAGAACCTTCCCCTACCTAGACAATATGAGTTGGCACCGTGGAGGGCACTTGGGGCCAACCAAGACAAACCGGGAGGAGAAAGAAGCCAAAAAGAGCCGCCCCCTCCAAAGGTGCCCTTGGGTCTATTTATAGTTTTTTCAAGACTGCGGATAGCGGAACCCCGTCTTTTGGTTTTACTATGCGCAGCCCAAAATGACTCTCTAACAGCGAAACACCGCTGTTTGGAGGGGCTATCAACGGACCAAACTGGTTCCTTGGGGCGAGTGTAGGCCAACTCGCACCACTCGCCCCCCAACTCTCCTAGAAGCCTGGATCTCGCCCCTGGGAGCTGGATCTCGCCCTTGAAGCTTGGATCTCGCCACTAAAGCCTGGATCTCGCCCCTAGAGCCTGGATCTCGCCCCTGTGAGGTTGGATCTCGCCCCTGGGAGGCTGTATTTCCCCCCTGAGTGGTGACTTCTTCTGCACTCGTCCTAGGCGGGCGAGACCCTCTAGGTCATCGGCGGTCGTCTCTGATCTCGACGAATTACAGGTTATACAGTGAAAGCCGTAGTTATAAACCGTCATTGTTCATGAAAGCGCAACCTCACCTAAAGAACTTCATTCACTTTTATGCCCAAAACCAATTTTCTTTTCTTGGTAACGGTCATGACCATTGCTATGCCAAGTATTCTATCATGGTAGTGTTCGTCTTAAACTCACACGGTCATAACATTTCTATATGTTATTGTATGATCAACGGGATTCATCAAAACATTTAGGCACCGTTTGCTACAGCGGTAGTGGTCTTGAACAGGATAGTTATGAATTGTCATCGTTAATGAAAGCCCGGTCTCATCTAAAGAATTTCATTCACTTTTATGTTCAAAACTACTTTCTTTTCTTGATAGTGATGCCAAGCATACATTCTATGATGGTGTGTATTAAACTCACACAAGCAAAAATGTCCCGCCAAACCGAGAATCTATTTTTCGTTCAACATTGGCTGCTTAAGTACAGTTTCTACATATTTTTGATTCAAAATATAAATTTTATTCTGATTAATCTCCACCATCCATCTCCATCGGACTCTCCGTATGTTCCATCATATTTACCTCCGCGTCCATCCCCATCTACATTTCGTTCTACCTCTTTCAAATCTATTTTCGGTGCCGCCTTATGATGGCAATTGAAGTTTCAAACAAAATTCAGAAAGTTTCACTGAAAAATTCATGGTGCCTTTAACAATTCATGGTGCCTTGTGGTGTCAGTAGTCAAATTTATGGTGCCTTTAACAATTTCCTTAATTTATTATAGAAATATAGTCTTTGGATTTGAAAATGTCTATTCCTTTCTGTTTCTTAGAATATGCTAAACACAAAATCACAAATTATAAGCAGATTTGGTAATTGGTTTTTAAGAAAAATAAAAGGAGAAGAAAGATAAAAGGGTAATAAGTGAAGGACAAAAGCTTCTTAATAAGGGAAAACTCGACCATAGTCACCATGCCATCAAATTTATTAGCACTCCTGAGCTAGGCAGTACGCCCGTTGTCCCCAATTCATTTTGTCGTGCCTTGGGACATTGCGACTGGCGCGAGCACTAGCCACAGTACCGCCGCGGGAGGCATGAGGGATCCGTGCACTGTCACTTGTTAATATTATATTTATAACACATTACCATATGCCATTGTATAATCAAAGAGATTCATCAAAACATGTAGGCTCTATTTGGTACGTGAGTAGCTATGGTAAACGGAATTCCGGTTCCAAGAGGAGTTTGGACCCGAGAAAGTAACCTACACTTATTTCTCCTGAGTAAGAGCACTTGACTGACTACTTGGAACTAAGAAACAGACTCCGAGCTGCAACAAGTAGGTCCCACCACACACCCGAAAGATCAAAAAAAACTTCCCCTACCTAGCCATTATTGAGCTGTGCACCGTGGAGGGCACTTGGGGCCAACCAAGACCAACCAGAGGAGGAAGACGCCAAAAAGAGTCGTCCCTCCAAAGGTGCCCTTGGGGTCTATTTATAGTTTTCAAGGCTGCAGATAGCGGAACCCCGTATTTTGGTTTTACTATGTGCATCCCAAAATGACCCTCCAATAGTGAAAACACCAATGTTTGGAGGGGCTATCAACAGACCAAACTGAGTTCCTTTGGGCGAGTGTAGGCCAACTCGCACCACTCACCCCCAACTCTAGAAGCCTATCTCGCCCCTAAGCCTGGATCGCCCCAGGGAATCGATCTCCCCTGGAGTCTGAATCTCACCCCTGAGCCTGGTTCTCGCCTGGGAGCCTGGTTCTCGTCTGGGAGCCTGGATCTCCCCTGGGAATCGCCCCTAGCTTGGATCTCGCCACTGAAGCCTGGATCTCGCCCCTAGAGTATGGATCTCGCCTGAGGTTGGATCTCACCCCTGGGAGAATCTTGCATAAAGCTGGATCGCCGCTGAAGCCTGGATCGCCCCTAGAGTCTGGATCTCGCCTTGGGAGGGTTGGATCGCCCCTGGAGAGCGTATTTCCCCCCTGAGTGGACTTCTTATGACTCGCTAGGTGGGCGAGACCCTCTATCTCGTTGGCCCTGATCTGACGATTTCAGCTACAGTGAAAGGTATTATAAACTGTCATTGTTCGAAAACCCAACCCACTAAAGAACTTCATTCACTTTAAGCTCAAACTATTTTTTTTCTTGGTAACTGGATCTCTATGCCAAACCCATTCTAGAGTGTTTGTCTTAGGGTTCTGTTTGGATCTTTTCAGAAAGCAGGATGAGTGGTGGCAAAAGGATGGTAGAAAAGGAGCTGAAAAATGTCTATTATAAAAGGAGAACTGTTGGATAAACTCAATTTATATAGCTTTTCAGAAAAAGAAGAATTTTATAAACCGTTTGGCAAATCCCTGGCGGGTAACTTTTTTTATTAAAAAAGTGCGCGGGGGAAAATAGCGTGCGGGCCGAAAATCTCCAGGCGGAAAATGCACCCCCAAAAATATGTGTTGGGGGTGAAAAAGGCGCCATTTTTTTCGCCCTGACACATTTTTTTTCGAGCAAGAGCTGATTTTCCGCCCAGGCGCGGTTTTTTAGCCGGGCGCGGTTTTTTTTCGAACGGCGCGATTTTTTCGCTGGGGCGGACGCGATTTTTAGCTCGGGCCAGTTTTTTTTTTTTGCCGGGACGGTTTTTTCATGACGCGGTTTTTCGCCCCGACCGTGAATTTTTCCCCGGGTGTGATATTTTCCGCCCGGCGCAAATTTTTCGGGCGGGCGCTATATTTTGGTGAGCGCCAGTTTTTCAGCCGGACGGATTTTTCTCGACCCATTTTTTCGCCGAAGGGAATTTTTTACACGTGCATGAATTTTTCGCCCGAACACGATTTTCTCACAGACGATATTTTCCCCTAAGCGAAAAAATGCATTCGAGCAAAAAAAATAGCATCCTGAAAAAAATACGCGGTCGGGGAAAAAAATCACGAACGAGCGAAAAAATAACACCTAGGCAAAAAAATATCCCTGAGCAAAAAATTCACCCCGGGGGTCCGGCGACAAAACTCGGTGGGGCAAAAAAACGTGTCCAGACAAAAAAATATGCTCCCAATAGGGGCGAAAATTTCGCCCTTTCGAAAAATTCCTCGGGCGAAAAAAAGCAGCTCCCGGGGCAAAATTTGTTCTCAGGCGAAAAAACCGCGCTCGGACCAAAAAATTGCTCGGGAGAAAAAACCGCTACTGGCGAAAAAAACAAAGTCATCGATGAAAAAAATTCGTGGGCGAAAAATCTCGACCCCGGACGAAAAATTGATCCCGTCAAAAAATCCCGCCCGAACGAAAAAAATCGCGCCCGGGCTAAAAAATTGCCCGGGCGAAAAACACGCCCCGGCAAAAAAAATGTCGCCCTGTCGAAAAATTCGCGTCGGTGCAAAAAAATACGCCCGGAAGAAAAAATCGGCCCGGACGAATAAAATTGAATCCGGGGCGAAAAAAATCGTGCCAGGCAAAAAAACTGCAGTCGGTCGAAAAAAAGCACTCTGGCGAAAAATCTTGTGCCCGGAGTATGGCCGGGCGAAAAATTCGCGTCCGGGCGAAAAATTCGCGTCGGGATGAAAAATTCGCGGCAGGGACAAAAAATTCATCGGGTGAAAAAACCCGCCCGGGCGAAAAAAACCGGGCGAAAAAACGCACCTGGGTGAAAAAAGCGCACCCGGGCGAAAAACCCCGCACTTGGGCGAAAAATGCCAGCCCCGGCGAAAATTTCGTGTCCGGGCGAAAAATTCGAGCCCGGGCGTAAAATTGTTCAGTTAAAAAATTCGCGGCCCACAAAAAATATGTTGGGTAAAAAAAATGCTCGAAAAAAACGTAGTTGGAAAAAAAATTTAAGTTTAATTTTTTTAAGAGAGACTTTTTTGTGATGAAGAAGTGCTTTTCAAAAAGGTAAAAGTTTGGCAAGGACTTTTCCAAAACGAGAAAATGAAGTTTTCGTGAGCTTTCCCACCAGTAGACAACAAACGGTTTTTTAATGTTTAGCGTTTTTCAGAAAATAAAAATGAGCTAAAAAGCCCTCCCAAACAGGCCCTTAAACTCACACGGTAAAACATTTCTATATGTTATTGTATTCAACGAGATTATCAAAACATGCTCCATTGCTACCGCGGTGGTGGTCTTGAACAGGGTAATTATGAATTGTCATTGTTTAAAGCCCGGTCTCTTTAATGTTCACACTTTCTTTTCTTGGTAGGTGCCAAGCATAACTATGATGGTGTGTGTTAAACTCACAAGCAAAAGCGTCCCCCCAAACTGAGAATATTTTTGTTCAACATTGGCTGTTCAAATACAGTTTCTACATATTTTTGATTCAAAATATAAATTTTATTCTAATTAATCTCCACCATCATCTCCACGGACTATCCGATTCCACCACACCAATTTACTGTTAACCCAAATCGGTGATCCTTCCCATAGCAGCTGGCTAGGCTCCTTAGATTCTCCCTTTGAATCGCGACAAGCCCCAGCTACAAGTTTTCCCTGTCCGTCTAGGTCCCCTTGCAACCGCGTGCCCTGCGGGACGGCAGTCTGTTCTCATCTCACCCTGAGGTCACGGTTAGCCCGCTAACCGTGCAAGTTTTCCCTTACAGGATCCACCAACAGCACCACAAGGGGCGGCCTCGTCCGCCCAGGGGCTCCGGCCTCCTGCCGCTCGAGGGGCGGCGCCTCCTGCCGCCGTCCGCCGAGGCCGCCCAAGGGGCGGCCTCCGCCTGAGGCCGCCCACCCGGGGCGGCCTTTGCCCGTCAGCCGGGCGGTCCACCCGGAGTCCGCCCAGGCCGCCCGCTCGGGGGCGGCCCGGCCAGCCGGGCGGACTCCCCAGAGTCCGCCCAGGCCACCCGCTCGGGGGCGGCCCGGAGCCGGCGGACTCCCCCCGGAGTCCGCCCAGGCCACCCATCGGGGGCGGCCCGGCCAGCCGGGCGGACTCCCCCCGGAGTCCGCCCCGGCCGCCCGCTCGGGGCGACCCGGCCAGCCGGGCGGACTCCGGGGGCGCCAGCGGCCGGCCGGGCGGACTCCCCCCGGATCCGCCCCGGCCGCCCGCAACTCGGGGGCGGCCCGGCCTGCCGGGCACTCCCCCGGAGTCCTCCCAGGCCGCCCGCTCGGGGGCGCCCGGCCAGCCGGGCGGACTTCCCCCGGAGTCCCCCAGGTCGCCCGCTCGGGGGCGGCCCGGCGTCCCCCCGGAGTCCGCCCAGGCCGCCCGCAAGGGGGCGGCCTTGTTCTCAGCTTCCTAGCTTGCTCCGCCAACCTGGCGGACTCCATTTTCCAGCCAGTCCGCGCAGTCATCATACGTCATGGGCCCGCTCTGAAGATCTTCCCCGGCCTATAAAAGCCCCTGATTCCTCTCATTCAGGGGGGTCCAGATCCAGAGGTGGAGAAACTGACAGCACCCTGCACTCTGTTTTCCTGTCCGCGCAGTCCTCCCAACTCTCCAAGTGCCAGCAGACTCTCAGACCGTTTCCCAGTCCTCCAACTGGCAGCCTCTTTTACTTAGTCTCTGAGCTTCTCTTCTCTGCATCTGGCATTTTCTTTCCCTTAGCCGCCAGTTCTTTGTACCCTTTACTGATTTGTTGTGAAGGTGTATTGCTTGTAACCTGCCATTAATCAAAGGAAAGCCCGTCAAGTGGCATAGGCCGCGGCGGCAGTTTGCCGCGCTAGCGGACCCTGCTGCTCGCTCCTCTCTCCTCTCTGCTCAGCGCTTTGCTCTCTGCTCAGCAAGCCTTTTTTGAGTCTTGCTCTCTTGCAAGCAGCCTTGCTCCTCTGCTCAAAGCCTTGCTCCTCTGCTCTGCAAGCCTTGCTCCTCTGCTAAACCTTGCCCTCTTCAGCTATTCTCGGCAACCAATGCAAGTGCAACCGTCGCGGTTACTGTTTTCTCCAGCTCCTGATCACCTCCTCTTCCTCTCCATCTCTCTCTCTCTGTTGATCAGGCTCGCCTCTGCTCTCGGAGCCTCTCCTCTACCCCGCAACCCTCCTTGAACAAGCTGTTTGCTCACCTCTCGAGCATCAGAAGCTTCCTTTCCACCCCCCACCTTCTCCTTCCTCCTATAGCCTTGAGCCCAAACACCCCCTCTGTTCTTGTGCCCCCTCGTTTTCGCATCAACATTTATCTCCGTCCATCCCCATCTACATTTCGTTCTTCCTCTTTCAAATCTATTTTCGGTGCCGCCTTATGATGGCAATTGAAGTTTCAAACAAAATTCAGAAAGTTTCACTGAAAAATTCAATGAAAATAATATCTCCCAACAACTGCATGCATAAACACAGAGACACAAATTTACAGTGGGACTATAGGTAAATCTACTCATAACTCCATAAGTTATGAATCAGTGCCAAGTTAGAAGAGATGCAGAGCTGCTGCACAAATTAGACCTTATGAGATGCAGCAAACCTGATTCATGAACTGAGCAACCATGAAGAGCCTATTAAAGGCTGTTGAGAAGACATTTTATGGCACATGTATATATTTAAAATGAAATTTTCTATATAAAATCAGGGCACTAATCTACAGAGAATTAACACATCAATCTGCATCGCAGCGATCATTATGGCCGGCGGAATTCCATGTTCAACACATCAAACCAGCAGTGAAATATTTTCTGAAGGAATCCTCCTCCCTGCAGTGGATGCATATGACTTTGTAGACTTCAATCAGAAGCCTCGGAAATCTGACTGAGAAATACTGATCGAATCCTTCAGGAATTGGTCCAAGTATTTCCTGAAATAGTTAACCGATCAAGCACGAGAACATAAAAGCCATCTTAGAAGAAGTAAATCAGGTGCTAAAATATGGGTAGATTTTTTCATAAATTGGTTCCGAGACGACATACTTGTGATTTTTTTGGTACTACTCGTCAAAAACTACGCCATGCTCGGTGCTAATGTATTTAAAGATGTCATAGATTTCTAGACTTTTAACATTTTTGTTCAATCAACTGTACAATTGTTGGACATTTTACCTACAAAAATATTATCCTCTCGGTAGTATTCAGGCGCACAAATCGAGTGAAACTCATACACTATAATGAAGAAGAGCTTGAGGATCATTAGCACAATGAAGGAAGTTGAGGAGCCTAAGAGTGAAATGTGAAAGAAATCAACTAGCTGGGGAAATTTGTAGCATAAAAAGCCCAATAGCTAAAATCTATTTGGAACTATTGGTGGACAGCAGCAGCTGTTAAGATTGAACAGTAGCCATTGAAGCCAACCGTGGTTTGCAAGTTGTGTAGATGACGAGGGTCAATCAGGTCTGGCAATGAAAAATCACAAGTAAATCCGCACCCATCGGTGTGCGTGGAGGGAACTCTTTCCCTCCTTGGCTCTTAGTGTTTGATGTTTTCCCTTCATTCGCAAAAGGCACTTACCCTTAGGTGGTCAGGGAGGGCATTTTCTCAAAAAAATAGAGTTGTGGAACCTCACAGTTACTGTGGGAGTATGTCTGGGTAGATGGTGTCATATATGAATCCTTTGTCGTCATTGTGCCCTATCTTGTCATAATCTCACTAATGCTTAAGTACATCATGTCTTTCTTTATAGTTTCATTCCAAATCTTTATTGATCTACCTCTCCCTCATTTAACATGCCTAGTGGTTAGACTCCAACAACGCCTAACATGTGACTCTAATGGTCTCCTCTGTACGTGTCCAAACCATCTCAGTCGAGCTTCTCGCATCTTCTCTGCAATTGGTGTCACTCCTATCTTATCCATGATACATTCATTCCTAATTCTATCCAGTCTTGTGTGTTCAAACATCCACCTAAGCATTGTCATCTCCGCAACTCCCGTTTTTTGCTCATGTACACAATTCACTGCCCAACACTCAGAACCATAGAGCATCGCTGGTCTAATCGCAGTACGGTAAAACTTGTCCTTGAGTTTTAATGGTACTTTACGATTACACAAGATCCCTGACACACCTCTCCACTTCAACCAACCTGCTTGGATTATGTGTCACATCTTTATCAATACCTCCCTCTTTTTGAACTATCGATCCAAGATATTTAAAACATTCACTACGGGAAATATTTTGATCACTCAACTTAATAACGAAGTCATCCATCCTTCTTGCATTGCTGAATTTAAGCTCCATATACTCCATCTTTGCCATGCTCAACCTAAAACCCTTATTTTCTAAAGTTCTCGCCAAGATGCAAGTTTTACGTTTACACCCTCAAGCGTCTCATTGACCAAAACGATATCATCCGTAAACAATAAACACTAAGATATTGCTTGTTGGATATGTCCGGTGAGCTCATCTAAGATGAGGGTAAAGAGATAAGGGCTTAAAGCTGAAACTTGATGGATATGTCCGATGAGCTCATCTAAGATGAGGGTAAAGAGATAAGGGCTTAAAGCTGAACCTTGTCGTAAGCCAACATTGATAGAGAATTCATGTGTTAATCCTTCAGATGTCCTCACCTGGATATTGTTGTTTAGGTTGTTACAATTGGTACTTATTTTGCATGGTGTTGGATGTTAGAAACACTATCTTGAATCTTATATGAATCTTATTGTTTTCAAGTGTGACAGAGTAGGCTGCGAAGATGAACGGACACTAATGCATGCATATGCGGGTGGCGCGAATTTGGTTCAAACAAACTTAATCTATATGATGTGTTGTTAAATGAATTAACCCGGAATTGTATAGAGCAATAAAGTATATGGGCTTAGCAACACAACATTCACAATGAATTTCAATTAAGCAAGCAAGACAAATTTTTCTTCACACGAAGTGCTTTCAACTACAACTCCTACAAATAAGTTTATGGAATAATATGAAAGTGTAATTGTTCAAATATATTTATTAGGCTGTATTTAATAGGAAGATACAAAAAAAGGAAAGAGGGATTTGTTTTTCTCGACAACATGGTATCAGAGCCAAGGGGCGAACGCAGTTAGGGCGAGGACATGATGACGACGAGGAATGCAGTTAGGGCGAAGACGCAACGACGACGACGTGCAACACGTGCTATCGGGCGACACGTCGGGATGTGGACGACGCGGGTCGCTGGTTCAATGTCCTCTCGGCGTCGGCTTCCTCTGACTGGGATCCCTCCAGTGGCCGTTCTCCTTCCTCCAGTGCGGGCTTCTACCGGTGCGTGCTTCCTCCGGTTGGGATCTGATTCAGTTCGAGCTTCCTCCAGTGCAGGCCTACTCCGGTTAGGAGAATGTAAACTCGTCTGTCAATTGCTCCGTGATGGTGGTTGTAACAAACGTTGGAGAACCCTGGAAGGTGCGATTGAGGACGTCTTCAAGAAGTTGGGCCCAACGGAGGTGGACACATTGTTGCGGGTGTTGGGTGCATCGCACAGACTGACAAAGTTGGAACTTCCACATGCTTATTTGAAGCTCGAAGGACCAACCACCTACCTAGATTGGTCACGTCGTGTGAAGAAAACTCTTGCCGCAAAGAAAGTGGGAGTTTCTTGACAGAAGACTTGCAAAAGCCAAACGACACCACAGGAGGAGATGAGTGGGAGTTAACTCACATGACAATGTTCATGTGGCTTCTCAGCTCGGTAATCCCATCAAGTTACGCCACGGTGGATGTCCTGGAGACAGTCATGGAGGTTTGATACAAGCTGAGGAGTACATATGATGGCATGGGGAACACTCTGAGGGAATTTCAGGTCAAGGTAGAGATCGATGACACCATTCGGAGAGAGAAGACGGTGCAGGAGTATGCCTCAACATTAGTATGTCTTTGGGTGGATTATGACCACGCTTCCGGTAGGATGAGTTGCAGCGACTCACAATATAGGGCCTCCAAGATCATTGTGGAGGTGAGGACGATAAAGTTCCAAAAGGGTAGCCAGTTCAATCAGATAAGAGACCTCCTTTTGTCTGGAACAAAGATTCCGACACTTACCGAGATCATCTCGACCATGATCCAGGAGGTGACAAGTCTCCAACTTCAGTCCAGGATAGGAGGGTCCACTGCAGTGAAGTCCGCACTAGCAATTGATGGGTCTGTTGGAGCCGACGATTCACATATCCTTAGTTTGATAATATCAACTTCCATGTTGTATTTGATTACATTTTGTGTTTGGTAGAGTGTGCATGTTTACAGGTCCAAGAGATTTAAGGAGATCTCCTCAGGAACCTACCGCCGAGCGGTAGTAGCTAACGGTGGGCAGTAGCCTGAATTAATTGTCAAAGGCGCTCGAGAACTTACCGCGCCGCGCTAGTCCTACCGCCCGCGCTAGCCCGAGAAATTAATTCATCCATGCTCTCGGGAACCTACCGCACTGCGCTAGCTTCCTACCGCGCAGCGCTAGCTCAATCAACGCTCGTTGAGACAGAGGCGTTGAGACAAAGACGTTGAGAGCGTTGAGGCAGAGGCGTCGAGAGCGTCGAGACAGAGCTACCGCCGGGCGCTAGCTTGGTACCGCGTCGCGGTACCGCACTCAACACTCGTTGAGACAGAGGCGTTGAGCGTGTTAAGACAGAGGCGTCGAGACAGAACTACCGTCGGGCGCTACCTACCTACCGCGTAGTGCTAGCATTGGAAAAAGGAAAATATTCATTTTGAATATTTTTCCAAATTTGGAGGACAGCTGTCAGCATCAAGCGCGTGAACCTACCGCCGAGCGCTAGCCTTACCGCCGGCGGTAGCCTATTTTCACAAAGACGTATATAAAGGAGCCTCATTTTCTGTGTTCCTACCTAAGACGAAAAGAGACTCAGATCTACGATTCCTAGGGTTCGGTCGTCTCTCTGTGGTCCGTTCTAGTGGGACGTGTTAGAGTTCGTATAGGATTGTAAATTCTTCCTAAAAGTTGATCAACCATGTCAAATCTATAATTTTCCAGTATAATTTGATGTGTCATTGTTGTCTTGAGACTTATATCATGGTTTCCTTCGTGGCGACGCCGTGGGGCGAGACACGCCTCCAAACCAGGAAGGGTTGTGGTGGGCCTCTGAGCTCTAAACCCGGGTCGTTACGGGGTTTTTCTTTCCGGGTTTCCTTTGTTGCGGGTGTTATTTGTGGGCGAAACCACCGCCGCAATGTTTGTTCTCCCTATTAGTACTTTGTAGGGCTCTACCGGGTGTTTGGGGCATTTGCGGTGAATGATGGAGTATCCATTCTCTCCCACAATTTAGACGGATAAATTGTCTTTGGGGTTGGCCACCCTGCCCGTTTTGTTTTTTTTTGGTGGAGTTGACCACAGGTGGCTAATAGAGGTTGTTTCTCTCCGGATGGTTTAAGCTTGACTTTCTGGTCTGGAGGAGATTTCTGAGAAATAAGGTCTCTTACATCTATGGCAAATTCACAATCCGTTACCCGTTCATCTTCCTTTTCTTACCCCCGAAATTCCTACAGTTCATCTTCTACCTCAACAAATTTTGATTTGCTATATAAAGTCGACTACCTTACTGAAGACAGTCGTATTCCCGTAACAGACCTCCCCTTGCTAAATCCATATAAAGCATTCACCAAAAAACATCATCCAGTTTCTCGAGTCTTCCGACAGGCTCTCACCCCCAATAGGACATTCGCTGCGAAAGAACTCGTTCTAGCCTCGAGGCTTGAACGAGTACCTATTCCTGCCACAGAAGCAGAGCAAATATTTCCTATACGACTGGATGAGGCGCTGCTTGAACAATGGAAGGCCCACTGTTATTCCCATATACATTTTGGAGCTGTGAGAATGGCTCTCACTTTGCACGCAAGGAAGGGACTCCCGGTGGTAGCTAGATTAGCTCTCCTGGACACAAGGTTTCAACAATACAGTCATGCATGCATCGCAACTGTCCAGACTACCTTAAATGAAGGAGAAGAAAACTGCCTCCCTCCCGTTCGCGCACGAAGAACTCCGGCGAGCCTAGAACTACATCGACTACAAAGAGACGACCGGTTGCAAGCACACAAAGATCTCAAGCACCGACCGTGAATTGCTCGACGAAGGAATCGTCAAGAGGGAGATTTTAATCGCTTTAAATCCTTTAAAATTTTATTGTGTTCTTTCTATTTCTCTATTTTGCTTGTGGTGAAGGAAATCGACCGGAGAAGGTTGTCGGAATCCGGGGTAGGATTCCGTGAGAAATCGTCCCGGGAAAGGGACGTCTAGATCAGGTGATCTAGCGGGGCTCTAAGACCCTTCCTTGCTTGGAGGTGAAGAGTCGGCTCGAAGACCTTTCTTGGAGCGGGTCGGTATAAAAAACCAAAAGTTGTTATTCACTGCCTTCGATCTCCGGCGTCATGGAGATCAAATTTTGTAATCTTTGAAAACAATTGTTGATTTAGCTTTGGAATGAAATTCATTTTTTGTGTATTCTTCTGCATATTACGTTGTATGTGTTAGTTTGTACTTCTATGAAAGGTGCATAGATTTTCAAGGAAGAATTTGCCTAGAAATAATTCAAACTTCTAGTAATCGTCGTTAAACCTTATTCACCATCCCCCCCCCCCTCTAAGGTCGGCCACACGATCCAACAGGGTCTAATGTTAACAGATCAAGGGAAGATACCTAACAGTGCTACAATTGTGGGAAGGTGGGTCATCCGAGGCATGCCTGCCCCAAACCATCCAAGAATGGAGGTCTGGGTGGTGGACGAGGAAGTAGTTGTGGACGTGGCCATGGTCACTGTCACGACCCGCATTTTCTCGATATTTTATATATTATCAGAGTAAAAGAAAATACACGTCGTGATTTCACGCCGTGTATGGGACAACTACAAGCGCTCAAGCAAAAATGACAATTTATTTGTTTTCAAAAAAAGATAAATGTTTTATGTTTAAAAACATAATTTAAGTTAAATGTTTTAAAAACCGTGTCACTCGGTTCAGTGGATCAACTAGCGCACAAGTATAGAAAATACACGCGCAGCAGAAAAAAATACATAACTCATTTGATTTTATCTTACGTGAGCATGAGAACTCGGCTAACATTCTAATGATATGAAATTTCTAAATTTAATATAAGTAATAAGAACTTTCATAATACTTAAAGTATGATGATGTTAAGTTAAAAAAAAAGATGTTATGATCTAAACAGGTATGCAACTTTTATATGGTCAAAATAACTAATAAGCATCCTAACATAAATCATTCTCAAAGAGCACTAAAATATTGAACAAGAAAGTAGCTGCAAAAAAGTTAGCAAGTAGTCTACCACCAAAAGAAAACATGAGTTATGAGCATCAACAACCGGACATGAACCCATAGAATCAAATAACACAAGTCTGATCTGAGAAATAAACAACAACCTTAAAGAGGAGAGGGGAAAACAACTGTTTCTACAACCCAAAGCCTAGAGTCTCTCACTGTAACCACCCAAATTACTACTGCTCCGAGCCTGGGGCATTCAAAAAGAAAATAACAACTCAACAAAAGAATGAGCAAGAGCCAGCTAAAACGAATAAATCATATTATCGGTCAGTTCAAGGAGGTTCACCTTCAACAAAATTAGCTTTTATTCTAATATAAGCCGCATAAACAATATGCATAATTAGTAATGATTAACCATAAGAAAACTTGCACTGAGTGCAATAAAAATCTATCTTACAACAATAGATAGCAAAGAAGGTAACAACAATTGAGACTAATCAGCTCGAAAGAAGTGCATCAATAACACCAGGTACAAAACGGTACTGAGACGGTGGTTATCTTTCCAACACAAATCATCAGACCATAAAATCCAAAAGATCTTGTGGAGGTGGTAATCCACTAAAAACCACAGCCCAACATCATAACAGGTACTGTGGAGGTGGTAATTCACTAACACTCACAGCCCAACAAATCATAACAGGTGTTGTAAAGGTGGTAATCCACTAACACCCATAACCCAACAAATCATAAGCAGACACTGTGACGGTGACTCATTCCACTAACGCTCACAGACCAACGTATATATATAAATATATATATATATCAGATCTCAAAAAGGTACTGTGGCGGTGGTATACATTCCACTAACCCTCGCAGTCCATAATATGCCATATAATAAGATAGGATTATGAACAAATTTAAATACAACTCCTGATGAGTAGAAAATAAAAACTATGCACATGTTTTAGCATTTAAAATTAAGGATAATATTCATCTAAAAAAGAATTGAAAACATTTAGCTTACTGACAACATACAAGACTCGACGTCGAGATATCACGACAAGGCGTCGAGATGACTCAACGCTACACTCGGGTACTTGGCGCCTAGACATCATGACAAAGCGTCGAGATGACTCAACGCTACACTCGGGGACTTGGTATTGAGACATCATGAAAAGGCGTCGAGATGACTCGACGCTACACTTGAGATCACGACGCCAAACCACTTCTCTGCACCTAGACAAAACTTTTAGTTTTGACGTCGAGATTACTTGACGCCTCACTAAAAATACACGACGCCAAGCATGAACTTGACGCCAAAATAAATTACAAGGCACTAAACATAAACTATACGACGGTATTATCAAATTTTAGTCAGACACCAATCCACAACTTGACAAAATTTGAAGACTCGCTCTCCTGAACACATGAAGAAACTCCAGGGAGAAATAAATGTTGAAAGTGGGGCCCGGCTCAACTTGGGTAACCCGGGATGACAGCCCATAGCCCGACTGCAGTCGGTGCACTCCAACCAAATCTCCCGGGGCCCACTGCTTGGGGATAATCCGGGAAGGTTGTTGAGGCCAGGGCTTGATCCCGTGCACTGACTGCAGTCGGGCTGTGGGTTGTCATCCCGGGTTACCCAAGATGGGTCGGGCCCCCCTTTCAACAAGAAATAGTACTAAAAGAAGACAACTTCATGAACAATAAGGGATATAACATAATTGAATAAAAAAAGGCATAAATCCAGAGACTTTTGGTGCAGGGAGAAAAGATAATGCAGTTAGGCCCAGGATTTCTTTTGACATAAAATTTAAATATATCAAGCACAAACCCTGACATTTAGTAAGAGCACTTCAAGAAGATAATTTAGGATAAAGAGGGTCTCATCATGCTATAGGAATTCAAGCAATAGAAGTATGAAGTTATTAACCAGATAAGTTAAGAAGGTTGTTGAATCTAATAGAACTAAGGAGTTATGAGTATCCAAACAAGAAAAACAAGCCACCACTTGCCTTGATTTTACCCGATTCGACTTCTAAAGCACTCCACGACAAAGAGCTCGGCAAGAGCTTTCCGAATCTAAGCTCCGTCAAAGGATACGAGCACTGGAGCTCCCGCGGAGGTGGACGGTAAGGCTCCTGTAGAAAAGCTCTATTTCTCTCTGGTTTGATTTCTTGGAGAAGGGAGAAAATGAGATCAAGATAAGACTTGCCCTGGGAAAGAGGAAAAGAATGGAAGTGGAATTGGTCTTGGGAAGGAGAAGAGATAAGAAAAGAATTAAATTGACAGCTGACTGATTTAATGAAAATCAAAGCTTTGAGCTTTGCTTTTAAGAAGAGAAAAAATAGATTTTGATTATTCACTATTTTATTATTTAATTAAAACTCATAATCCCTAATGGCGACTGGCAATCAAACTCATTCTGATATGAAAAAAGAAAAGGGAGATTTGTTTTTCACGACAAAAACAATTACACAAACAAGTCAAGATCCAAAGCAATTATGCAATATTCATCCAATATTCAATAAAGATAAAGAAATACAATACAAAAGTATTCGCAAGCACAAAAATCCAACGGTGGGAGGTGACGGCAGATGGCTTCCAAGAGTGGTAGGTGGCTTGGGCGGCCGAAGCAAAGGAATAAAGGTGATGGGGATCGGCCGCGCGGACCCGCAGTGGAGCATGAGTTTTGGGCCCATTCGGGGCCAATTGACTACCAACCATAGTTGGCTTCTCCGGATCAACGATATCCAACATGAGAGCGTCCGAATTTTCGCTTGCTTACACTTTCATATATCATATTGTATTTTTTAGTTAGTATTTTGTGTGATCGAGTCCCTCACATTAATGAACAATCATAACAATTGATGTAAGGGTGACCTAGGGCATTTTATTATAAATAAGGACTTAAGGAGTATGGAGGTTGTCATCATTTTCATTGTAGAATTTGGAGAACATTCTTCTCGTATTCCAGCGATCATCTCACGATGCCGACTCCGTGAGATTCTAGGTGATGATTGCTAGGTATTTTCTTTCATCCCTTGTATCCCCCACCCCAATATCCCTGAAAGACTCCTCTGATCCCACCTCTCCGTTCATGGGAAAATCCCACAATAGAAAAACCAACCCGTTACAGCCCTTCTCCATCCTGCCCAGGAATTTTACGCCATTCTTCTCCTGTGCCTTCCTCCCAACAGCTGCCATCATTTTCATTGCAGAATTTGGAAACATTCTTCCCATATTCCGGCGATCATCTCACGATGCCGACTCCGTGAGATTCTAGGTGATGACTGCTAGGTATTTTCTTTCATCCCTGGTATCCCCCCCCCCAATATCCCCGAAAGACTCCTCCGATCCCACCTCTCCCTTCATGGGAAAATCCCACAGTAGAAAAACCAACCCGTCACAGCCCTTCTCCATCCTGCCCAGGAATTTTACGCCATCCTTCTCCTGTGCCTTCCTCCCAACAGCAGCCCCATCAACGTCAAAACCCCCTCCAGAAATCCTGTAAACATCCAGGGAGCTTATGCTCAGTCACATCTTCCCCTACATTTCTCGCTCCAATCCATCCATCCATCCAGGAAAACCTCCAGGAAACCTACATACGCCCAATCCACAACTTCCCCTACATCTCTCGCTCCAATCTATCCGCCCATCCAATAAAACCTCCCAGGCAGCCTACTAAACTCCCTCTTCTTAACCCATTTTACATCCAGCAATCCCCCTGCATCCATTCCCTCCTATATGAGCAAATCTACTCCACTCCAGCCCCCATTCATGCCACCGGACTGCAGTCTCTACAACCAGGAACATCGGATCTCCATCCTACGACACCTCCCCTACTTCGTGAGTATTGTTTGCTGTATGGATCTTTATTATCTTTATTATTGTATGGTGTTGTGAACTTATATTCATGTGGATCAATAATATTTGGGAATTTTGTTCCAGATTGTCTGGTGATTTGCAGGAGTTATTCGCGCACGGCTATCACTTTGGCCCTCCACGCGGAGGAAAGTGGTGCGGGACGAATCTATAGGTGGCGACCAAGCAATGCCATAATCCTAGATGCAATGCAAGTAATAATGCAATGAATGCAATGAGCATAAACACCGTCTAATGATGGGTAGGGTACATGCATGTACGACAAACATGCAAACCTAGGCGAAGTGTCGGGGAAACAACTTGACAACCCTAAACTACTATATGTAAGATTCAAGACCCAACGACGAATTCAAGACATAATAATAAATGATAAAATCACACGCATATATTTTAAGCAAGGCAAAACAATTCTTTAGGCAAGCGGGTTTAGGCTTTCCTCCGCGTGAAGGGTCAAACTAAGAGCGTGCGGTGAAAGATTCCTGCAAATTACGAGATATCTAAAACCAAATTACAAAAATATTATCGATCCCAAAGAACATAACATCACAAGACCGTATATTAATAATGAGAATAAAGATCCATACAACAATAACACTCACCAACTAAAGAGGGGCTGCCGTGCAATGGAGATCCTCTGATTCAAGGCAAGTTGGTGGCTGTCTGGAGGCGGAAGATGAAGGATTGGGGGCTGGAATCGAATTGTCATCGGTGGGGAGGGGTTGATGTTATGGTTGGTTTGAGAGGTGATGGGGTATACGTTTTCTGGAGCGGAAATAAGGGTTCGGTGGGGATTTTAGGGGAAAACAATGTGGAAAAAAATGGGCTGTTGGTTGTGTTGGAAAAGCCCACGTAAACTCGGCCCATTTGTATAGCTTTTATTGTTTTCTCTCTCCTCCCTTTAGTCTCACATTGTGTATAGGACTTTCCTCTCTCTTTCTCTCATCTATATATTTGTACTCATTCAGTGTATTTGTACTAAGTGGACATATATACAAGGTTGGCTTTCTCCATTTCTACATGGTATCAGAGCCAGGTTCCGGACTCCTGCGGACTCCCTTTTCTATCCGTCCTGCGGCCTGCGGTCTCTGCGGTCTGCCTATGTGTGTCCGCGCCTCCTAGTCGCCCCCCCCCCTGCGGCCTCCCTTGTCCAAACCGCTTCCTCTCTTCCCGTGGAACCACTCCTCTTCCCTCCTCTTCCCTCTTCTTCCGGCCCCTCTTTATAGCCCTCTCTCTGATCCTGTGGGGTCCACTGCTTCCCATAGTCCGCTGCGGCCTCTCCTTGTCCGGCGCGACCTCGGCGACCTCCGTTCCTTGCTCCGCGGTCTCCTTCTGTCCGCTGCGAACTCGGTATTCGCCTCCTCTTCTTGCTCTCTTCCGTCCGCCGTAAGCGCGGCGGCCTCCGTCTGTCCGCCCTTCTCTCCTGCCTACGGCTGCTCTCCTTCCTCTTCAGGCGGCAAAGTTCCTTTCCCTGTCCGCCGCGGGATCACCTCTCTGCGTTTTTTCAGGTTTGCGGACTGGTCCAGCCCGCCGCGGTCGCTCTCTTGTTCCCACGACGTGCCGTGCTTCCCCAGCTATAGTCCGCCGCGGCCTCTCTGCTTGTCCTCTCTTCTTATCCCGCTCTGTCCGCCGCGGTCTGATCCAGTCCGCCGCGGTCTGATCCAGTCCGCCGCGGTCTGATCGAGCCCGCCTCGGCCTCTCCAATCCGCCGCGGCCTCTCTCAGCCCGCTCCTTGCTGATCGTGTGTGTGCTCACCGCAGCCTCCTCCAGTCCGCCGCGGCCTCCTCCAGTCCGCCGCCGTCTCCTCCAGCCCGCTGCGGCCTCCTCCAGCTCGCCGCGGCCTCTTCCAGCTCACTGCGGCCTCTTCCAGTCCGCTATCTTCCCGCTTCCTCTCCTCCAGATCGCCCACATGTCTACCTCTGCGGACTCTGTCGGCACGGCTGTTCCTCCTGAACGCCCGGCCTCTCTCCAGGAAGTCCGTGACGAGCTTCGGATTACAACTATTTCTCTCACTGGCAAGAAGAACTTAGTGGAATGGGCACACTCGGTTCGCCGTGTCCTGCAGTCAAAGGGGTTCCTTCATCACTTGACTCAGCCCGTTATCGGTACCCCTACTGAGGAATGGTTACGCAATGATGGTCGTGTGCAGACTTGGCTTCTCAACTCTCTTGATGGCGAATCTTATCGCCTGGCCATGTATCATGAGACGGCCAAAGGCATGTGGGACGAGCTCCACACCCTCTACTCTGACAAGGATAGTCTCCACCATCTATATGACATCATCACTGCTCTCCAGGCCCTTGATAGCAGTGGCGCAACCGACCTGACATCCTTTGTTGCTCAGGCCCGGTCTCTGGTTGAGGCTTGGATCCACCATCAGCCTCTGACTTTAGATCTTGCTGCTCAACGTACCCAAAAAGAAGCTGTGGGTATCGCCATGATGATGGCCCGGGTACCGCCTCATCTTCACAGCGTCCGGGCTCACATCCTCTTCTCTACTGTTACACCATCTTTTTCCGATGTGTGCTCAATGCTTCTCAAAGTCTCCCCGCCTTCGGATGTGCCCGGACTTCCTTCTCCGGCCCTTGTTCAACAGGCACCAGCTCCCTTATTGCCTCTCCCCTTTCCTGCCCGTGGCGGCCGCTCTGACTCTCGCGGTCGGGGTCGGGGTGGCCGGTTTAGGCCTAAGTGCTCGTTCTGTGGAAAAGATGGACATCTTGAGGCCACCTGCTATCGCAAACATGGCCGACCTCCTCGTTCGCAAGCCTCTGCTGCTACTACCGACTCTGCTTCCCCTCGTACTGATCTCGACGAGGTTCGTCTTCAGCTCCAGCATCTGCATGGCCTGCTCAGCCGTCCGCCTGCCTCGGTTGCCTCTGCTGCCTCTCTCTCCAATGAAGGTATCGCCTGCCTATCCTCTGGCACGCGCTGGATCCTTGATTCTGGTGCCACTCATCATATCACCTCTGTTAGGCCACCTCAGTACTTGTCTTCACCTCACCCGAAGTACATTACTGTCGCTAATGGGGCGTCGGTTCCAGTCTCTGGATGTGCTGATATTTCGCTCACCTCTTCTCTCCTTCTGCGCTCGGCTCTACATGTTCCGGACTCTCCTTTCAATTTACTGTCTGTTGGTCGCCTTACTACTGATTCTAATTACTCCGTGACATTTACTTCTTCCTCTTTTCTCATACAGGATCAGCAGACGCGGACTATCATTGGTAGGGGACGGCTGCAGAATGGGCTCTATCTTCTTGACGACTCTCCCACTGTCCTCGCCTCTATCTCCTCTTCGGATTGGCATCGCCGTCTGGGACACGCTCCTCTTTCAGTCCTCCGGAAGGCTCTTCTTGATGTTACTCTTCCTGCTTTTCGCCGCGACACATGTATTTTGGGCAAACAGCCCCGTTCATCGTTCCCTCCTCATTGTACTCGGAGATCCGCTCCTTTTATTTTAGTACACTCTGATATATGGGGTCCGTACAAATTTACTAGTATTTCTGGTTATCGTTATTTTCTTACTTTTATTGATGATTATTCTCGCATGACGTGGTTATATCTCCTTCGAGATCGCTCTGAACTTCCCCGCGTATTCCGGGCCTTCATACTTGATACTCGCACTCAGTTCTCTGTGCCTATTCGCACTATTCGTACTGACAATGCGCGGGAGTACACCAGCCATACCTTTGCCTCTCTCTGCTCTGAGTTCGGCATTCTTCACCAAACCTCATGTCCGTACACTCCACAACAGAATGGCGTCGCCGAGCGCAAGAACCGTCACCTTCTTGATGTCGCTCGCTCCCTTATGCTTCAAATGCAGGTTCCCAAACCATACTGGAACTACGCGCTCTCCACGGCGTGCTTTCTCATCAACCGCCTCCCGTCCTCCGTCCTCCAGTATGCTACTCCCTTCAGCCTCCTCTTTCCCACAACTCCACCTTTTCCCGTTCCCCCCCCGGGTGTTTGGGTACCTGCTACGTTCACCACCTCGGTCCCTCCACGGACAAATTGGACCCTCGCGCCACCAAGCATATCTTTGTGGGGAACTCGCGCACTCAGAAGGGTTATGTATGTTATTCGCCTGCTACCCGCAAGGTTACTGTCTCGGCTGACGTAACTTTCCGTGAAGATCTTCCATTCTTCCCTGCTCTCGATATCGCTCTGCGTCCAGATCCCGTAGTTCGTCCTGTTATTCCTGCTCCTTACTCCTACTCTCTGCCTTCCCTGCCTCCTGTCCGTCCCCCACCCCCGGTTATCCGGGTCTATTCTCGTCGCTCTCCTCATCCCGTTGCCCCTCTGCAGTCGGATTCGCCCTCTGGTGCTCTGCTCCCTGCTGCTCCGGCTCCCGTTTCTACCGCTCATCCAATGGCGCATTACGTCTCTCTCCATCGCCTCTCTCCCTCTCTTCTTCACTTTGCCACCTCATTATCCTCTGTTTCGGTCCCTAACTCTTTGCAGGAGGCGCTTCATTATCCTGGCTGGCGGGCTGCCATGGACGACGAAATGACGGCCCTCTGGGCCAACCAGACCTGGGTCTTGGTTCCCTTACCTCCCGGTCAGCACCCTGTTGGGTGTAAATGGGTGTTCGTCATCAAGCATGCTCCGGATGGAACTATTGCCCGACTGAAGGCCCGTCTTGTGGCCCGTGGCTTCACCCAACAGGAGGGCCTCGACTATGAGGAAACCTTCTCTCCAGTGGCCAAGCTTAACACTGTCCGCGTTCTTCTCTCCGTCGCGGTGCACCGCCACTGGCCCCTTCATCAGCTCGATATCAAGAACGCCTTTTTGAATGACGACCTCCAGGAAACCGTCTACATGCGCCAACCGCCCGGGTTTGAGACCACGGGGGAGTCTCGGGTCTGTCTTCTCAAAAAGTCCATTTATGGTCTCAAACAGTCCCCTCGGGCGTGGTTTGACAAGTTTAGCAAGGTGGTTCGGGACATGGGGTTCACTCGAAGTTCTGCAGATTTCTCCCTTTTTACCCGACACCGGGCCACTGGCACCGTCCTTCTGTTGGTTTATGTTGATGACATCCTTCTCACTGGGGATGACTCAAAGGGGATTCAAGACGTCAAACAACATCTGAGCACTGTTTTTCAGACTAAAGACCTGGGGAAACTTCGCTACTTCCTTGGTCTCGAGATCGCCCGACGGCCGGACGGGTTGGTGCTCTCCCAACGCAAGTACTGTCTCGATCTTCTCAAAGATGCTGGTCAGTCTGGTTGCAAGCCAGCTTGTACCCCGATGGAGTCAAATCACAAACTATGCGCTCATGCTTCGGATGACGATTTGCTGCTTCCAAACCCGGAATACTATCGACGCCTTGTGGGCAAGTTGATCTATCTGACAGTCACAAGGCCGGATATATCGTTTGCAGTTGGGGTTGTCAGTCGGTTCATGCATGCCCCCCGGACTTCTCATCTCCAAGCGGTTGAACGGATTCTTCGATACCTTAAGGGAGCTCCGGGTCAAGGGCTGGTTTACAAAACCTCCGACTCTGCTCCCGCATTGGTTGCCTATTCTGATGCCGACTATGCGGGTTCTCTGGACGATCGGAGGTCAACTAGTGGGTTCTGTACTTATTTTGGTGGTCATCTTATTACGTGGAAGAGTAAAAAACAAGCTGTGGTAGCCCGCTCCTCTGCAGAAGCTGAATACCGATCGATGGCCTCGGTTGTCTCAGAACTCACATGGCTTGAAAGTCTCCTTACTGACCTGGGAGTAAAACTCCCCTCCTCTGCTGTTCTATTTTGTGATAGTCAAGCTGCCATACACAACGCAAAGAATCCGGTGTTTCATGAGCGCACAAAACATATCGAAGTTGACTGTCACTTTGTTCGTGAGAAGGTTCAATTGAGGAAACTTGAATTGAAGCATGTTCCAGGAACTGATCAAGTTGCCGACATCCTCATAAAGGCCTTATCAAGTACCATGTTCTACCAGTGTTTGTCCAAGCTGGGTGCATATGACCTATACGCTCCAGCTTGCGGGGGAGTGTTGGAAAAGCCCACGTAAACTCGGCCCATTTGTATAGCTTTTATTGTTTTCTCTCTCCTCCCTTTAGTCTCACATTGTGTATAGGACTTTCCTCTCTCTTTCTCTCATCTATATATTTGTACTCATTCATTGTATCTGTACTAAGTGGACATATATACAAGGTTGGCTTTCTCCATTTCTACAGGTTGCAAATTTTGCAAGGGGGAAAAGGGTTCTGGGATGGAGTTCGGGGAGAGGAGTGAGGGCTTTTGGTGGAGGAAGTGGAGGGGCAATTTGGATGCTGGAGGGAAGGTTTCAGCAAGGAAGAGAACTGAGGATCGGGTGTTGTTTTGGAAATGAGCGGGGATGATTCTACAGGAGAAGATTGAGCTGCTTGGAATCCAGGAAGTTGACGGGCTGTAGACGACTGATGTTGGGTTACACAAGAGTTTTCTTTTGGGAGGCAATGCATCTTCCGAGTGGAATTGCATGTGGGCGATTGGGAGGGGATTTTTTTTTGTTATATAGGTCGGAAAGCAACAGCTTTCCAGGACTGTAACAGCGGGCAGGGATTGGGTTGATATCACACCCTGGCTCGATAAGCTCGATTTAACGAGGCGGGAACAGTAATGTGGCTTGGATCTTTCACAATACACAGAGTAAGAGTAAGAAATAAAAACATTTTATTTATATTTTAACATTTCACAAGTACAACTTGCCACACATACATATATTTTTTGCCTTTACATTTTTACATGCTACATAATATATGATAGTCTTCCTCATTGTGCTATTTCGCTTGCATCCTCGTAGGTATCTAAAAATATTAGTAGGCTGGTGAGAATGTCTGTTTGCTCATCTCTAGCAAAATATTTATGTATGTAGTGCACATTATATGGACAGAGTAGTTTAGCAGAAACAGTAAGCAAATTAAGCATACCAGCATATATTTTTGTCATTTTTCTAAGTATATTTTTCTTATAGAAAAATAGTTCATTTATTAGTTAGCGCTTATAGTACACCGGTTGGCCAAACCGGAAGCTCACTGTCTTTTCAAGCTTAGTTGGGACCTGTCACGTCATGCAGATAGCGAATCCGCCGACAGAGGTTCAACTCACACAATATGCGTCCGAGACTAGACCACAAAATAGTCTTTAGGGAGTGCTACTCCCTCCAATTTGTGTCCGCGAACAAGACCACAAGACAGTCTTTAGAGAGCATTACCCATTTATATCCCTCGAGCCAAATACTGGGCTAACATACTAATGCACATCACCACACAATATTATAATAATATTCATAATAGTCAACATATTTGCACAACGCATCTTAAAATACCTTTATTTGTCGCAACCGCTCAATTATTACCCGGGGATCAGTCTAATTGTAAACGACCACAGTAGGCCGATTTTATAATAACGCCGGTCCGACCTCACGATAATTTTGCACGCATAAATATTTCCATTATTATTACAATCCTTTTTCATAATATCGTGCACCGATGCAACTCAAATTATCCATATTGGTCGCAACCAGCCAAGATCAGTTTAGTTGTAAAAGATCTCACTTGACTGAAATATTAATTCGACCTCATGATAATTTGCGTGCGTAAATAATTTATTAAATAGTATATTTGCACAGTAATTTGAATACCATTTTTTGTATTAATAATATGCATGCAACCTACAACTCAGAGCCTCATTATCACTTGAATACAAGTGACTCAACCCTTCGTCATGTCTAGCGTATCGTAATTATTTTGGCAACATCTAGGTTGAAAAATTACCCGCAAAAGCTACGAAAAATAATAACTAAAGAGACATAAATACTACAATATTTTCCACCTACCACAGTCTTCACGCTCTCAAATCTGAGCTCTGAATTTTCTTGGTGCAACGGCAGAAATCCGGCAGCACTCCGACAATTAATTGCGCGCTCGTAGAAAACTATAATTTTGGCGTCGCTCTCGCAGCATCTAGGAAGGCTTCTACTCAAGACAAGACCAAAAACTAGCTCTCAAGCCCCTCCCTGAGTTTTCCCGAAAATTATCAGTGAAATGAAACCTTCTCTCTCCTCCCTAACACCTTCTCTCTTAGTTTCCCGAAGCTTGGAATGGAATTGGAGTCAATAAGGCAGCTCATTAGATAGGTATTTATAAGAGCTTCGAAACTCCACCAAAACCGTCTAAATCCGAGTTTGGGAGCTTCCAGAAATGCAAAAATACCCTTAATAGACAAAAGGTCACTTTCAGGCTGCTGGATAGGCGACACGTAGCCCGTACTGGCGCCACGTGGAGCCCATCCGGGCAGCCACAGGCTGGGAGTGTGTTGGCTTGTGCCCAGCACAAGCCCGGGCCAAATCATTGGACGCCACATGGGCAGGCGTGTGACCTGCGCGTGGACTGTGTAGTCCGTGCGGGTGGCGCCTCCTGGGGCCGCCACATGGCGCGGTCGGCAGCCACGTGGTGTCTCCTCCTATTTTTGGTCACTTTGGGTCCAATTTAGGTCTCCAAAAATTACGAAAAATACTCCTATGTTTTTTTGATGTTCCATACCCGATTGTGGTCTCCGTTTTACCAAATTTTGAACGGTTATTGCCCAAAATGCCTTTTTCATACGTGTTCTAATTTCGACAAATGAAATATGTATTTTAATAGATTTTGATATTCCAAGTCTATTGGTAGACTCAGTTTCTCGAAATTCTTATCGGTTGCACCGAAAAACGTACTTTTTCTTACAAACTCCAATTTCGATACATAATATGTCGATTCCTATGTAATTCGACGTGTTGAGTTCTATGACGGACCCCGTTTTTTTAAAAATTCATGCCAGTTGATTAAAATTCGAACCGGTTGCACTGAAAACTGTGTGTTTTCCCACAAACTCTGATTTCGATAAATAATATGTTGATCTTATGTAATTCGACATTCTAAGTACAATGGCGGACCCCGTTTTCTCGAAATTCGTGTTGATTGCTTAAAATTCGCACTGGTTGCACCGAAAACTGCACGTTTTCTCATGAACTCCAATTTCGACAAATAATATGTTGATTCCTATGTAATTCGACGTTCTGAGTCTATTGGCGTACTCCGTTTTCTCAAGATTCGTGGTGGTTGCTCAAAATTTGCACTAGTTTCACCGAAAACTGCGTGTTTAATCACGAACTCCAATTTCAACAAATAATATGTCGATTTATAGGTTTTTCGACCTTCTGAGTCTAACTGTGGACTATGTTTTCTAAGATTAGGCTCTATTTGATAATTAAATGTCTAACATGATTATTAATTCATAATCAACATTACTTAACACTAAACATGATTACGTAATTACAGGATGTTACAGTTGATGGTAGTTCAGGGCTGCAACAAAGGGAGGGGGAAAACTAAACAGTGTGAGTCATTTTGGAGCTCCAGATAGGGGAAAAGTTGGGGCAATGGATGGGGGATACAAAGGGTGAGTGAGAAAATACATAGGAGTCGTCACCTAGGGACCCACAGATTCGTCACCGTGAGAAATCGTCGGATTCTGGAAATGCTCTTCTCCAAAATCTTCAATAGCCGTGATGGTTGCCCAGACCCTCTTATTTATATAATAAAACATGACTTAGGACAGGCACCTCGGATGACTATGATTGACCATGCACGATAGTTGTCCGATCTCACTAAATCTTCACTATATATAAATAAATACTTTCATGTCATACCATGTAACCTTGACATACCATCCAATCAATTTGGATCGTCCGATCGGATTAGATCATAATATCTTGGCCATTAGATCACTGACATACCATCTGATCAATCAGGGATGTCCATCTAGATTTTCATAGGGCTCCTACACCTAGGATAGTAGGGGGAAACCTATAATTTTAATAGGGCTACTACCCTACAATGTAAAATTACCATTTTACTCTTTCAATACTGAAAAAAATCCATAAACTCGCTTCTTAAAGTGAAGAATAATGCACCTCATCGACCGGCAATTACAAAGGCGTGTAACAATTTATGTCCTGCGAGGTGGGACTAAAGGCAGGGGAGGTTTTTAAGTTTTTTTTTTTAAAGGCATAAAAGGGTTTTCAAAAAAAGGCGAGAAAGGTGACAATGACAGGTGAAAAGGCAGGCGTGCACGTTAGTTTATGCGGTGGGGCCTGCTTTGTTCAAGTGCAGATGTTTTTGTGCTAATTGATATATCATTCATTTAATTAAAAAAAATAAAAAGGAAATCCCCTAACGCTTATCTCCCCCATTATCCCTTATCTACAATTTTACATTCATTAAAAAACTTATTATATATATAATAAAAAAAAATTAAATATATGCGGGAATTGCAGATTGCGGAAGTGGAACAAGGGGAAAATAAATTTAGTTTTGGATTATGGACTCTAGAGCCACTGATCATATTTATGTACAACAACCCTCTCTTTGCACGGATGCTCTTGTTCCCAAATTTAACACAGTTGCGAATGATGCGACCACCCCTGTTTGTGGGTGCGGAGATGTTGTGACTCCCTCCCTTTCTCTTTGCTTGCTCTTCATGTCCCTAACTCTGTCTTTAATCTTCTCTTTGTTAGTCGCCCTACTCAAGGCACGACTGTTCCATTACTTTTACCTCGTCTTCTTTTATAGTGCAGGATCGACGGAAGCGGCGCGTCATTGGTACCAGCCGACTGTCAAATGTGCTCTACATTTTGGACATTCCCACCTCCATGTTATCCTAGGTTACTTCCAGTAACTGGCATTGTCAGCTAGGACATGATGCACTTACTATCCTTCGAAAAGCTCTTCCCGATTTTCAGTTTACTGGGTTTCAATATGAAACTTGCATTTACGACCTACCTTTTTTCTAGTTGTTCTCGGAGCTCTGCACCCTTTGACTTGGTTCACTCTAATATTTGGGATTAGTATAAAACTGCCAGTTTGTCTAGCTATCAGTACTTTGTGACTTTATTGATGATCATTCTCGTATCACATGGTTATATTTACTGTGTGATCGCTTTGAGTTGTTGCATCATTTCCGCTCCTTCATCGTTAAAACTTGCACTCAATTCTTGCACACCAGTAAAATTCTTCGCACTGATAATGCTCATAAATATACTAGTCGCGAATTTCAAGACACCTATAACCTCCTCGACATTCTCCATCAGACATTCTGTGTCGATACGCGACAACAAAATGGTGTCGCCAAGCGGAAGAACCACCACCTTCTGAAGGTTGATCGCTCTCTTATGTTCTAAATACACGTTCCAAAGCAGTATTTACAATTTGTTGTTTCCACCGCGTGCTATTTAATTAATCACATGTCGAACCGTCCTTGACTTTGCTACTCCATTCTCCATCTTGTATCCTTCCACCCCTCTTTTCTCCCACCCATCTTTTCTCCCTCCCTCTTCGAGTCTTTGGTTGTGCTTGTTTTGTCCATCATCTTAGACCTCATGTAGATAAGTTGGCTCCTCGTGCGGTACACGTACATCATTGTTGGGTACTAGAAAGGTTGTGTTTCATTGTCGTACTAGTAGGAAAACAATAACATCTGCAGATGTTACCTTCTTTGAGGATCAACCGTTCTACTTAGCACCTCCTCCTGCTATCTCATGATGCTCTCCCACTTTCGGCTGTTCTAACTCACACTTCTCCTCCCTTGCTTCCTAGCCTTTCTCCCGAGCTCCCCTCTCCTCCCATGCTCCATACACCTCCCCATGTGCTTCCTTCTCCTCCTCTACAAGTGTACAGTGGCAATCGTCCTCAGTCTGATGCCCTGCGACCATTATCGTCTACTAATGTTGCTCCCCAGACCATTAATCCGCCCACGACTCCCTCCCAAGATGTGGGTTTTCCTACTGATCACCCTCCCTCTAATTATGTATCCCTACACTGTCTCTCTTCTCCACTTCATAGATTTATGGCGTCTTTGCCCATTGTTTCCACCCCATCTTCTGCGCAGGAGGCTCTTCAACATCCGGGGTGGAAGGCGACAATGGATGAGAAAATGACGGCTCTATGGATTAATCACACATGGGATCTTATTCTCCTTCCTTCACACATGGGATCTTGTTCTCCTTCCTCCCGGTCATTCTCCAGTTGGTCTTAAATGGGCTTTTACCGTCAAACATCACTCTGATGGGATAATTGAGCGTCTCAAAGCTTGTCTTGTTACTCGTGGCTTCACTCAGCAATATGACCTTGATTATGAAGAGATGTTCCCTCCTCTCGCCAAGCTCAATACCGCCTAAATAGTAATCTCTCTAGCGATCCATCGAAATTGGCCTGTGCACTAACTCGACATAAAGAATGTCTTTCTCAATGAATATCTTATGGAAACTATGTACATACAACAACCTCCTGATTATGAAATCACGGGGGAGTCTTCGGTGTGTCACCTCAAGAAATCTCTTTACCTCAAGCAGTCCCCGCGGGCATGGTTTGACAAATTCAACCTTGTTCGTGAAATCGGCATTTACTTGGAGCTCTGCCAACTTCTTGTTTATTTGTCGCCGCCCAGCAGGCACAGTGGAACTTCTTGTCTATGTTGACATCCCTAACATCACTTTGGTCAAGAAGCATTTGGCCTCACAATTTTAGACTAAAGATTTTGGTCCTCTCTGATACTTCTTGGGTGTCGAGGTTGCTTGTGGTTGATGACCTCATTTCATCTTAACGGAAATATTGCCTCGACCTTCTTCGCGATGCAGGCTATTCGAGATGTAAGCCTGCTGACACACTTATGGATATTAATCACAAATTATGAACGCATGCCTCCGACAATGATTTGCTTCTTTCTAATTCAGAGGACTATCGTCGTTTGGTTGACAAACACATTTATCTCACTGTCACAACAAAATATATCATTTACTGTCAGAGTTGACATCCATTTTATGAATGCCCCTCAAAACTCTCATCCCCGGGCCGTGGAATGTATTCTTAGGTATTTGAAGAATGCCCCAGGCGAGGCCTTGTGTAATAGCCTTCCTCGAAACTCTCATCTCCAGGCCACGAAACGTATATATATAGAGTGTAGTTCTACATGCGGAAATGATGGAAAATATAAAAATAATATTTTTATCTCTCATTTTCACACTATACATAGAATCTTCTTGTAACCTAATTCATTAATTGGATTGTTTATTTCGATTGTTACTTCTAAAAACCTTTCAATGCAATGCAAAATGTAAAAAATGTTAAAAAAATAAAATGACAAGGTGAGATACAGAAAGAAATATTGGAGAAATCTAGGAACAAACCTTGAGTTCATTTGGAAGCTCCCGGTAATGATTTTGCTTATTTCTTATAACTCTTAGAAGATCACGGGTGCAATCAAATTTATATTTTCTGAAACGACCCATATCATTAATAAAAACAACGTCTAACTTATCACCCCATTTTCCGCCAAATGCAGTTGGCCCAACGTTTTCTAGAGCTTTTAGAAGTTCAGATTCATTTTTTCTATCCTCTAATTCAATCCTGTCACTTATATCTCGAAGAAATGTCAGCCGCATATCAGAACTCCAAAAGAGGGGGTGATGCAATACTTGTACAGCATTTGGCCTGAAAATATTTAAAATATATAGAATAAGATTTATTAAAACAACTAGTAATCAGTAACCGTTAACACTAATAAGAAATGCGTGAAGAAAAGCATTAGCTTGCCTCAATTTTGGTTCCGAATTCAACAGCTTCATAAGAAGATCGACAGCTTCCGGTATATGATCTACCAAGAACAGGTCGACGCGATTGTTCATGATATTCACGTCCCGTTCATAGTATTTTCCAAAGGGATGTTCACCCTTTGTCATACAAAAGAAAAGTATACATCCCAAACTGAATAAATCAACCGAGCGTGACTGACGACCATGATTAAGCTGTTCAGGTGCATGCCAACCAGAGCTTCCATGCCCTGCGATCCATCATTAAAAAAAGGTCCATGCAAAATGTGATGTATATTGATCAAACAGGTACTTATGTAAAAATAAATAAATAAATAAACAATAAGCGTCATCTGCTTACCAGTAGCATGATGGCTCAGGGAAGACATATCATCAACTAGACGCTTGCTAATACCCATATCAGAAACCTTAGCTGTGAGAATTTTCCCATTACTTACTAAAACATTTTGAGGCTTCAAATCCCTGTGAATGATTCCAAGCTCATGTAAATGAGCTACACCAGAGACCACATCCCTATATCACAAAGAAAATGTAGACCGTTAGAAAGTGCACTAGAGCATTTTAAATCAGACATAACATCAGCATGAAGCATAATTAGTAAATTTTGTTGACAGCAGGACCTTAACTATGAAAGCAATGGCAAGCAAGAGAGAAAGTGCAAGTTACAAGGTATATTTCTCATTTATGTATCTTTATCATCGTTTACTTGGGTACCTAGCAAGGTTGCCAGGATCGAGATCCTAAAAGAGATCGTTTCGAGGTAGGATCGGATCTGATAGTAGGGTCGGATCGAGGATCGCTTTACAAAATCAAGATCGATTTACAAAATCTGGATCGTGGAATCGTAAGATCCTATGATCTGGATCGCGATCCTGACAACCTTGGTACCTAGTTCAAATTCATTAAGTAAATTGCTGAGTAACATGAAATTACATAAACTTAGATAATGAAGGTCCGTGCAAAGTATCTTTGGCTAAGATTTGGGTCATGTTTGAGAGAGTGGCTTCAATGGTTGTAAGAATTGATAAATGGAGCTCAAAATTTGAGGTTATGCAAACACTTCTATTTCTCCGGTGGGGTGAATAAATCAAAGCTACTAAACCAAAAAAAAAACGGAATACCAAACAGAACCTTAATCAATTAGATCTGATCCAGATGGATGACACAACTTCAAAAATGGCAACTACAATGATCCTAAAAACAGCTCCAGCTCATCTTGCACTTCTTTCACAAACTATGACTACGTTTGCCATTGTTTGGTATCATTTTACTTTCTACTTTATATTTTTTATCGTTTCTTTTGTTTTGCTACTTTTTTCTTTGAAAATATATGGATACACATTCATATTAGTTATTGTTAGAAGAAAACTCTGTAAAGGCCTAAAGAAAGGTCTATCAAAGGCCTTCTTCCTCCTTATGTATAAGTCACACATCTTGAATGAGGATCTTTCTCTCTTTCTCTTCCTATATAAATGTACACATACTTGTATTCATACATTGAAGAAGTGTTAATAAATCTTTGAGTTCTCAATACTCTGAACTTTTCTCTACATGGCATCAGAGCACATCCGGTCCTGATTGCCTGAGGGCGGCTAGCTTTTCTCTACCCATAGCTCCATTGGCACTTTACTGTGTTCGGCTATTTTTTTTTTAACCGCAGCCGGTGTTGCGGTTTCAGTGGGATTCGCATCTCCCGTTCCATGTCCGCTTCTCCTCTCCTTTTATAGAATCTTCTGCCAGGTCCTACCATCCTCCTTTGCGGACTGTTAAGGCTGCTCGCCGCTTCCTTCTTTTGCCATCCAGCTCTCCCGGGTTACGGGTCTCCCGCGGCCTCCTTACCGCTCACCGCTCCTCTGTCCGCTTTTCTATAATCCGCAAGCTTCATTCTCCCATTCTTCTCTACCCGCTGCTCCCTTGCTCCATATTAGACTTCTTCTAGTCGTTTCTTACCTCTCCTTGTCGTGGTACTTAGCCGCCGATTAGCCTCTCCTTGCCATAGCTAGCCGCCGCACCAGTCGCTGCTCCACCCGCGTCTCTAGCCGTTGCTCAAGGCGACTTCTTCAAGTCTCTACTTGCCGCTAGTCTTACCGCTGGTATTTGGCTGCCTTCTATCCCTTGTTGCGGCCTCCCCCCTTGCCGCAAGCTCTCCTTGCTGCCATCATTGTTGCTTCCCTTGCCTCCACCGTTGCTGCTTCCCTTACCGCCGCTGCTGCTTCCCTTGCCTCGAGCTCTCCTTGTCGCGGCCTCGCCTCTTGCCACGAGCTCTCCTTGTCGTTGTCGCTACTGCTCTCCTTGAGGAGCATTCGGGTTCGGAAACCAAGTCGATGACAGCTTTGGGGGCGCGTGAGGGCTTGGGGTGACCGAATTTTTGTTTAGTTTTTGTGTGGGTGTGTGTTTGTTTTTTGTTGTATTTGGGGTTTTGGTTTTGTGTTTTGTCAAGTTTGTATGGGCTTTGGCCCAAGGGCATTTTGGGGATATTGGTGAGGCAAATATGAGTGGGAGGTTAGGGCATGAGGGGGACAATCAGACATTTCGGAGGAATTTCCCGTGAGCTCTGTCTGGGAGTGACTTTGGCGGCGGACTGAAAATCCTTTTCCAGCGAGCTTGGGAGTGGTGTGCGGCGATCCGGTCGGCGTTCACTTGGGCTAGCGAAGGGGTCGTGTGAATCCCAAGTTAGAAGGTCCTATTCGCTGATCTTGGCGGAGGACTTCGACATCCAGGTTTTTCTAAATCGTGGACGTAGTTAGTTTGGTTTGTTGGGTTGAAGCAGGTCTCCATTTTTGGGATGAGCTGGGCGTTGCAAGGAGTACAGCAGCAATATTTTATTTTGATTTATCTGGACCAAATCTGGTATTAAGCTTATCTGGCCGGCAACATCCAGGTTTACGAGTTGTGGAGGTTTGGTAGTAGCTTTTCTAAGTTCATCTGGTGTATGCTCTGTTAATGTTCTGTCTTGGACTGTGACTATGAGTTAATTTGTTCATGTTGTTGTACTTTCTGGGTGGATGAAAATGATTAGTCGCTGCCTATAAGGACCTGTGTGTGGGCAGTGGTTTGAGTGATTGTTCAAGGGGTCAAGAAGTTGGTACGCCCCAAGTATTTGGTGGATTGCCCTAACCAAGTTCTGCTCTTGTGTGGGTGGATTGAGGCATTGACAATTTGGTGCTCTCGTTGAGAGAATTTATATTCGGTGGGGACTCAAGAAGCCGTCGGGCCTATGGATCGAGAATGCGCCCCAGGATCTAATCGGGAAAGGTTGGAGCTATTGGAGGGGTGGGGGAGAAGGAGATCTTGATTGTGATAGCGGAGCTGCGAATGACGCTAAATCAATTGACCACTGAAAATCAAAGGAGGAAAGAAAGAGAGGGGATGACGAGCCAAAGCAAGCAACACAACACCTCCAAAAGGGAAACTCAAGGTGACTCAGATTCTGAGAGGTCGAGACCGGAGGACGAACCGCACTGGGAAGGAAGGAGGAGAGGAGGAAGGATTGAAGGTGGAGAAGTAGCCGTGGAAAGGTGGTTCAATGAGAAAGATTAGTCTCGAGCATCAATCCGAAGACCGAGCCTCCACGGATGGGATTACCAAGGTGATGACAATGAAGGGTTTGAGGTGGAACAACCAGACCGTCAAAAAGGACCGCACATGGGAGAGTACAATGGTGGGCCACGATAAGGACAAGGAGGGCATTGGCGCCGAGATGGTGATTATGGAAAAGGGAGGTATTACCAGGATAAGAGACTGAGGAAGCCGCGGATTGATTTCCCCCGCTTCAACGGAGGTGACCACCATGAATGGCTAGACAAAGCCAAACAATATTTCCACGTGTATGAAGTGCCCTGTGACGAAAGAGTGGGTGTTGCATGTTTTTTCCTTGATGCGAGAGCTAGTAAGTGGTGGAGGTGGCTCAAATTCAGATTTGAGCAAAATGGAAGGCGGCTCGGTTGGACAGCTTTCGAACTGGAGTTTATGAAGCAATGGGGGCCTTCAGCGATGGTGAATCACCATGGGTAGTTGGCAAAGCTTAAACAAGAAGGCAAGGTACTAGATTATATTGAGGAACTCTGAAGACTCCAAACTATGGTGTGGGGATGGTTGGAGGAGGCATTAATGGGGGCCTTTCTTGATGGTCTCAAGCCATGGGTGTCTCGGGAGCTCAAGTTGAGGCATCCACAAAGGCTACAAGAAGCCATGAAAATTGCGGAGATTTTGGAGGAAAGCTATCATGCGGACAAGCGCCCATAAGGACCTGTGCGTGGGCAGTGGTTTGAGTGATTGTTCAAGGGGTCAAGAAGTTGGTGCGCCCCAAGTATTTGGTGGATTGCCCTAACCAAGTTCTGCTCTTGTGTGGGTGGATTGAGGCATTGTCATTGGAGCCAATCAGCGGGTTCTCAACAATTTGGTGCCCTCGTTGAGAGAATTTCTATTCGGTGGGGACTCAAGAAGCCGTCGGGCCTATGGATCGAGAAGGTGCCCCAGGATCTAACCGGGCAAGGTTGGAGCTATTGGAGGGGGGGGGGGGGGGCAGAAGGAGATCTTGATTGTCATAGCGGAGCTGCGAACGACGCTAAATCAATTGACCACTAAAAATCAGAGGAGGAAAGAAAGAGAAGGGATGACGAGCCAAAGCAAGCAACACAACACCTCCAAAAGGGAAACTCAAGGTGACTCAGATTCTGAGAGGTCGAGACCGAAGGACGAACCACACTGGGAAGGAAGGAGGAGAGGAGGAAGGATTGAAGGTGGAGAAGTAGCCGTGGAAAGGTGGCTCAATCCGAAGACCGAGCCACCACAGATGGGATTACCAAGGTGATGACAATGAAGGGTTTGAGGTGGAACGACAAGACCGTCGAACAGGACCGCACATGGGAGAGTACAATGGTGGGCCACGACAAGGACAAGGAGAGCATTGGCGCCGAGATGGTGATTATGGAAAAGGGAGGTATTACCGGGATAAGAGACTGAGGAAGCCGCGGATTGATTTCCCCCGCTTCAACGGAGGCGACCACCATGAATGGCAAGGCAAAGCCAAACAATATTTCCACGTGTATGAAGTGCCCTGTGACGAAAGAGTGGGTGTTGCATGTTTTATCCTTGATGGGAGAGCTAGTAAGTGGTGGAGGTGGCTCAAATTCAGATTTGAGCAAAATGGAAGGCGGCTCGATTGGACTGCTTTCGAACAGGAGTTTATGAAGCAATGGGGACCTTCACCGGTGGTGAATCACCATGGGTAGTTGGCAAAGCTTAAACAAGAAGGCAAGGTACTAGATTATATTGAGGAACTCTGAAGACTCCAAACCATGGTGCGGGGATGGTTGGAGGAGGCATTAATGGGGGCCTTTTTTGATGGTCTCAAGCCATGGGTGTCTCGGGAGCTCAAGTTGAGGCACCCACAAAGGCTACAATAAACCATGAAAATTGCGGAGATTTTGGAGGAAAGCTATCACGCGGACAAGCGCCCAAGCAAGGATAAACTCGGATAAAAGGGGGGAACCCACCATGGAAGGGAAAAGAGGTCGCGGGAGACATGACTAAAAGCAAAAAAAGGTAAAGAAGCTAACCAAAGAGGAAGTCCAGGAGCGCATTTCAAAGGGGTTATGCTTCAAGTGTGCGGGGAAGTGGAGCAAGAAACACCGGTGTAAGACGGGTCAAGTGTTTCAAATAGTGGAGACAAGTAATGAAAAAGAAATTGAAGAAGCTACCCAAGATGAGTCCGATAATGGGGAAGGCCACCATGTGACGACGGGGAGTGACACGACGGAGTTGTCCCTCAATGCCATGTCGGGGGAGAGGACACCGGCAACGATGAGGCTTATGTCATGGATAGGAAAGAATGAGATTACACTGCTGGTGGATAGCGGGTCCTCCCACAACTTCATCAATACAGACATCACAAAGAAAGTGGGGCTTAAAGGAGTGGTCGTGGAACCCTTTGAAGTGAGGGTGGCCGATGGAGAAAAGCTCAAATGTGAGGAGGTTGTGCGGGATGTGAAGCTTAATGTGCAAGGGGTGCGCACGATCGTGGGGTTAGACGTGGTGCTTGGTAATGTTTGGTTGAGAAGAATTGGGAAAGTGTTGAATGGTTATACAAAAGTTGCACTTAGAAAGAAGTAAATAACCTTGGTTACAAGACTCCTATTCGAGTTTTCATGTTTTGAAAGCATTTCATTATAGCTTCATTGTTGATGGTAGAAAATATATCTTTTTCAATATATTTCACTAAACAAACATTCATCCATTCATCACACATCTGATTACGTAGTGATGACCAAGATTGTCAGGATCGAGATCCTAAATGAGATCGTTTCGAGATTGGATCGGATCAAATCGGATCGAGTATCGCAAGATCCTACAACGTTCATAAATTAATACTAATAATATAAAAGTGAATTTTGTATCATCAAATTACTAGGGGTGAGGAACGAAAACTGACTAAACCGACCGAACCGCACCGACTTTGAAACCGAGCCACCCGGTCCGGTGTCGGTTCGGTTTGGAGGTTTTGAAAACCGAAGGCTTATCGGTTCGGGTCGGTTTTCAAATTGTGAAAACGATTAAACCGAACCGAACTGAACACTTCACCGCTGTTTTGGGGTGTATTTGATCGAGCAACTTTCAGATTATCTTTGGGTCTACAACCAAGTTCACTTTCCCCATCTTCGTGCTTGGTGAGATTTTTCTGATCCTTCTCCTTAGGTTTAGAGAATTCTTCAGATCCTAACTAATTCTGTTGGGAAAAAGTTTTATCAACAGTTTAATTATTTGAGATGTTCTGTATATTAAATTGATTTAATAACGACAATGATTATCTATCGTGATACTCCAATTGCTCTGATTGCTTATTGTTGGATCTATTAGTATTAAATTTATCCAAGTTATTATAGAGAATTGTGGAATGTCATAAGGAAGGTTTGCCTCAATATGCACAAACTCTGCATGTCTAAAAATGCATAAATATAATAGTTATTTGTGTGTGTGATGTGGATTTAATAAACCTTCTCTCAAACTTGTACTCAAAAAAATTGTATGTTATTTATTTAATATAAACCTTCAGTTAATAAAAATTATGAAATTAGTACAGGGATGATGACCGATCCAACAAATAACACTTGATTGTGTTTGTTCGCAGAAAACCGACACTGAACCGCAAAAAACCGACTAAAAACCGAACTGATTGGGTTCGGTTCGGGTTGGCTTGGACAAACCAAAAACCGAGGCATGTCGGTTCGGTTTCGGTTTGGGTCCAAACAGACTCAAACCGAACCGCTCGCACCCCTATATGCTCAATTAACAAAAAATCAATAAATTGAGTAATTTGTATAATTATATTAATAAACTTTGAATAACTAAATCAAAAAGATAATATCATAATAAGTTCACTGGATTATCAACCACTGGATGACTCATACGCATAAATATAAGATAAGACATTGACACCACTTGAAATGGAACTTCATAAAGAAGGAAAAGGAAGACATTGTCTGGACTGGAGGCGACCAAAAACATCATTCTTAGCCTCCGTTTGCAGTCAGATATCGACACTTGGGATACAGTAAAGCAGCATGATATGATTCTGTGATAGAATATATGGGCGGGACTGGGATAAGGTTAAACAATGAGTTATGGGTGTTGGATCTGTTGAATGGGGTCGGGATAGGGTTGGACATGTTTTTTAGTTACATTTGATCGGACCGGTAAAATCAGGTGGGGATTGCGATCCTAAAGATCCTAAGATCTGGATCGTGATCCCAACTATAAAGGTGCTGAAAAAGCTCTTTTTACTGTTGCAGTCGCGACAAGTAATAGTAATGCGAGCTTCACAAGCAAATATACCAATAGATAAAAAACATCCTTTTTCAATTCAACAAGTCTTATAACTAATCCTTCATGTTCAATCACCTCTGTGAAGTCATCATTTGAGCGAACGTCTAAAATATAACATTCAAGTTGATTTTCAAGCTTCATTAATTCAATTGTATAAAAATCTATAGGATAATGCTCAGTAAATCAAATCAATTTGCCCTTATCAAATGCAAAAAATATGTTACTTAGATCTACACTTCCATACATTAAAGCAAAACAGTGTTCACCTCATTAAATCGATTAATTAGCTCAACAAGTTGTAGATTTATCACCGCATAAAATAATTTCATGTGATAAAGATAAAAAATTTCTACGGGAATATTCCGCGGAAGGCCATCTTTTGTTAGAAACCAGGCCGGGGCAGCACATTGCGAATTCCGGTCCTGACCGACTGCAGTCGAATGACATCAACATTCTCAACCAAATCTCCGCGGAAGGCTCCGAATTATCTACGGGAATATTCCGCGGTAGGTTGTTGAGACTCGGACTCGATCCTGGGACCTCCTTTATAAGAGGGGACTAACACCACAACTCATCAAAAGATAAAAAATTTATCACCGCATAAAATGACAAAAGATGGCCATCTTTTGTTAAAAACCAGGCCGGGGAAGCACATTGCGAATTCCGGTCCTAGCCGACTGTAGTTGAATGGCAACAACATCCCCAACCAAATCTCCGCAAAAGGCTCTAAATTATCTACGAGAATATTCCGCGGTAGGTTGTTGAGCACCGGGATCGAGTCCGGGATCGAGTCCGGGTATGAGAGGTGGTGTTAGTCCCCTCTTATAAAGGAGGTCCCGGGATCGAGTCCGGGTCTCAACAACCTACCGCAGAATATTCCCGTAGATAATTTGGAGCCTTCCGCGAAGATTTGGTTGGGTATGTTGATGTCATTCGACTGCAGTCGGCCAGGACCGGAATTCGCAATGTGCTGCCTCGGCCTGGTTTCTAACAATTTTCAAGCTTTATTAATTCAATTGTAGAAAAATCTATAAGATAATGCTCAGTAAATCAAATCAATTTTGCACTTATCAAATGCAAAAAATATGTTACTTAGATCTACACTTCCATACATAAAAGCAAAACAGTGTTCACCTCATTAAATCGATTAATTAGCTCAACAAGTTGTAGATTTATCACCGCATAAAATAATTTCATGTGATAAAGATAAAAATTTGTAGTTTCTTCAGATTTAAGTCATGATTTCTTGCATGCAACGAATTTGTCTTGCATATTAGAAACAACAATTTCATGTTTGTTATGGAAGATAGTTACCTCGTTAAATAGAGAATCTCATCCACTATCCCTCATTTTTTGTAATCGCAACTTGGAAATTTTGAAACAATTCTTTACATTTACAAAATCTTAATCATTCCTTTTTAATGCATGTGACAACTCATTTGTGATTCCCAAGACAACCTTCATTAAGTGGGTGAAGAATATAAAATTAAAACATTGCATAATGTTAAAGATAAAATAGAATTAGCTCATTTGGGACGCCCATGTGTATTGGCCCACGTATAGCTCATTTAGTCCCACATTGTAAATGTACATATCTCTATCTATCTACCTCTATATAAGTGTATGTTTTTCTATACTTTGAAAATAATACAATTACGGACAATTTTCTCTCTCATGTTTCTCTTTTCTTACATGGTATCAGAGGGATTCGTCCCCTCTTGCGGACTCCAAAATTCTATCCGCCTACCCCTAATCGCCAGCGGCTGCGGACTCCGAATTCTATCCGCCTACCCCGAATCGCAAGCGGCCTGCGATTCTGTCCGCGGCCTGCGTTTCTATCCGCTCCTCTCCCTTAGCCGCCTGGCTCCTGCGGCCTGTCTTTTCTGGATCTGCATCCTCTTCTCTCTGTGGTTTCACCCTCCTCATCGGGCTTCTTATAGCCTCCTTTCTCTATCTCATGGGGTCCACTTATTCCTTGCCTACTCGCTATTCTTCTTCAGTCCGCTGCGAGCTCTCTTCTCACGAACCCTCCTCTTAGTCTGCTGCTGCGAGCTCCTTCTCGCTCAGTCTCCCCAGTCCGCTGCCCGCTACTCCTTCTCCCCAGTCTGATGCCAGCTCTTGCTGCAGTCCGCTGCGAGCTTCTACTCTGGTCCGGTCCGAGCTCTCTCCTCGCTCGCGCCCTCCTGATATAACCTGCCGCGGACTGCTCCAAACCGCTGCGAGCTCTCTTCTCACGGACCTTCCTCTTAGTCCGCCGCGACCCTTCTCTTCTTCGCGAGCTCCAGTCCGTTGCGAGCTCTTGCGTCAGTTCGTTGTGGGTTCCTCCTCCAGTCCGTTGTGAACCTTCTCTTCTTACGGACTGCTCCAGTCCGCCGCGGCCTATATCAACACGCGCCTTGCCGTGTTCTTCTCCTTGTCGCCGCGACCTTCCTCTTAGTTGTTACGACCTTCTTCTTAGTCGCTAGCGATCTGCTTAGACATCGCGACCTGCCCTTCCGGGTTCTTGCCCGCCCTCTCTTCCTTGCGGGCTCCTTCTTCAGTCCGCTGCTGCTAGCCATCTATCCTTCCTACCCGCCATGGCCTCCACTGACTCAACTGCCACTACCTCCTCTTTGCCCGTCCGTGTTGCTGCCTCGCCTTCCGAAGTTCGTGATGAACTTCGGATCACCACTATCTCTCTCAGCGGCAAGGTCAACTATGTCGAATGGGCTCATTCCGTTCGTCGTGTTCTGCAGACTAAGGGTCTACTCCCTCACCTTACTCGGGTCAAACCTGTTGATCCTTCCGATGACTGGCTTCGCGATGACGGTCACGTCCAATCATGGTAGCTTAACTCTATGGACACAGAATCTTAACGCATGGTAATGTATTACGAAACAGCTAAGGAAATGTGGGATGAACTGCACTCCCTCTACTCTGGCCAGGATAGCTTACAACACCTTTTCGACATCATCTCCGCTCTTCAATCACTGGACCCAGGCACCACTGACGACTTAACTTCCTTTGTTGCCAGGACCAGAACCCTGGTAGAGTCCTGGATACAACACTAACCTCCCTCTGCAGACCTTGCTACTCAACGGGCAAAGAAGTAGGCTGTTGGAATCGCTATGATGATGGCCCGTGTTCCTAGTCACCTTCACAGCATTCGAGCCCAGATTCTCTCTTCTTCTACACCCTGTCTGTCTGATGTTTGCTCCATGGTGCTTAAGGTTACACCACCTCCCGATGCCCCAGCCACCTTTTCTCCGGCCTTGCTCCAGCAGCCCCTACTCCCAACTCCTCCCTCTGGTCGGGGATCTTCTACTCGGGGAGCCCGCTTCACGTCTTGTGGTCGGGGACGTGTTGGGAGCTCTACTCTCAAGTGTACTTACTGCGGTCGTGATGGCCACCTTGAAGCTACCAGCTATCACAAACATGGTTTGCCTCCTCATCTTACTGCTCCTGCTGTTGTCGTTGCTCCTGCTCCTGTCGGCCCCTCTCCCGCCGACCCCTCATCTATTGCTCAGAAGGATATCAATGACCTCCGCCTACAGATGTTGCAGCTTCAAGGCATGATCAATCGTTTCTCTGGCTCGGTTGCTTCCTTTTTTACTGAAGGTATCTCCTGTCTCTCCTACAACTCTCAGTGGATCCTGGACTCTGGAGCCACCCATCACATTACCTCTCAGAAACCTCCTCAGTACATGCACACTGAGTATCCCAAGTTTATCACTGTGGCCAATGGCGATACTACTTCTGTGTCTGGAGCTGCTGATCTGCAACTTACTCCTACTCTCTCCTTAACTTCGGTCCTTCATTTTCCGGGATCTCCCTTCAACCTACTGTCTGTTAGTAGGCTTGCTCAAGATTATGATTGCTGCCTAATCTCTTCTCCTTGTTCTTTTGTCATGCAGGATCGTCGAACACAGACTATCATTGGTAGAGGACGGCTATCAAACGGGCTTTATCTCCTGGACGCTCTTTCCACTTCACTCTCTGTTGTTCCCTCCATCAACTGGTATCGTCGTCTTGGTCATGCTCCTCTTCAGATTTTCAAGAAGGCACTTCCTGAAATCTCATTACAGGAATTTTCTTGTGAGTCATGTATCTTTGGCAAGCAGCATCATATTTCTTTCCCTCCTGCTTGTAACCGGAGTAGTACTCTGTTTTCTTTAGTTCATTCTGATATCTAGGATCCTTATAAACTTCCCAGTCTTTTTGGTTATCGATATTTTGTAACTTTTATTGATGACTATTCACGCCTCACATGGCTTTATTTACTTCATGATCGTACTGAGCTAACTTTTGTTTTTCGTGCGTTTATTAATGAAATACGTACGCAATTTTCTACTACCGTACAAACGCTTCGCACTGACAACGCTCGTGAATACACTAGTCGCAGCTTCTCCAACTTATGCCCCGATTTTGGGATAATTCATCAAACTTCATGTGGGTACACACCCCAGCAGAATGGTGTGGACGAGCGGAAGAATCGTCATCTCCTTGATGTCACTCAGTCAATCATGCTTCAAATGAAGGTCCCCGCTGAATATTGGAACTTTGATGTTTTTACTGCTTGCTATCTCATTAATTGTATGCCCTCCTCCGTTCTTAACTTTGCCTCTCAATTCAGTCTCCTGTTCCCTTCCAAGTGCCCTTTTCCTCTTACGCCTCGAACATTTGGATGTGTCTGTTATGTTCACTCTCTCGGACCACCGAGTGACAAACTTGCCGCCCGCGCCACCAAATGTATATTTGTTGGATACTCTCGTACCCAAAAGGGGTATGTTTGTTACTCTCTCACAATCAACAAGGTGCTCGTCTCAGCGGATGTTACCTTTGCTGAAGATGAAAGCTTCTTCTCTCACACACCACTCTACCACCTCAGACCACTATTCCTCGTCCGGCTGTCCTAGTCACATCACTGCCTCCTACTTCTTCCGCTACACCAGTACCAACTTCACCAACTCTCCCTCCTCCTCCACATACTCGTGTCTACACTCGTCGTTCGTCCAGGATTGCAGCCCGACAGCAGCCCCTACTACGGATGATCTTCTGCGCCTTGACGATCAAGCACCACCCTCTACGGCTCATCCCATGGGAAACTATGTATCCCAACATCGTCTCTCTCCACCTCTTCGCACTTTTGCCCTCTCTCTCTCCACTATTTCCATTCCTAACTCCTTGCAGGATGCTCTACAACATCCGGGTTGGCGTGCGGCCATGGATGACGAGATGGCAACTCTCTGGGCTAACAAGACTTGGGACCTTGTTCCTCTCCCTACTGGTCAATCTTGTGTTAGCTGCAAATGGGTCTTTACAATCAAACATGCTCCTGATGGAACAGTTAATCGTCTCAAAGCCCGTCTGATGGCCCGGGGCTTCACTCAGCAATATGACCTCGATTACGATGAAACGTTCTCTCCGGTGGCAAAACTAAGTACTGTACGAGTTCTGATCTCTTTTGTTGTGCACCGCCAATGGCCCCTTCATCAATTGGATATCAAAAATGCATTTCTCAATGGCGATCCTCAAGAGAATGTGTATATGCACCAGCCACCTGGGTTTGAGACCACGGGGGAGTCTCGTGTATGTCTTCTCCGGAAGTCTATATATGGTCTCAAACAATCCCCTCGCGCTTGGTTTGATAAGTTCAGTAAGGTGGTTCACGAGATGGGATTCACTCGGAGTTCTGCTGATTTCTCTCTCTTTACTCGTCATCAAGCAACAGGGACAGTTCTTCTTCTTGTCTATATTGATGACATTCTGATTACGGAAAACGACACCATCGGGATCCAGAAAATAAAACAACATATGAACTCCGTCTTTCAGACAAAAGATCTGGGCAATCTGCGATACTTCCTTGGACTTGAGGTTGCAAGGAGACCAGATGGACTAGTCTTATCTCAACGGAAGTACTGCATAGATCTTCTACAAAGTGCGGGCTACTCGGGATGCAAACCTACAGATACTCCGATGGACATGAATCATCAGCTGTCGAATCAAGACTCTGGGAATGACCCGGTTCTGACCAATCTAGAGTACTATCGACGCTTGGTGGGGAAATTAATCTACCTCACAGTTACGCGACCTGACATCTCATTCGTTGTTGGAGTGGTAAGCCGATCCATGCATACTCCTCGGACTTCTCATCTCCGAGCCGTCGAGCGGATCGTCAGATATTTAAAGAAGGCTCCTGGACAAGGACTTGTTTATAAGCCATCGTCTTATTTATCTCTTGTTGCCTATTCTGATGCGGACTACGCAGGGTCTCTTGATGATAGACATTCCACCACTGGTTTTTGCACCCACCTCGGTGGATATCTTATTACCTGTCGCAGCAAGAAACAGACTATTATTGCTCGCTCGCCTGCTGAGGCTGAATATCACGCTATGGCAACGGTCGTATCTGAGGTCACCTGGCTAGAGGGCCTCCTCAGTGATATGGGTCTCACACTCTCCTCTCCTGCTACCCTGCTTTGTGATAGTCAAACTATCATACATATTGCCAAGAATCCGGTATTTCATGAGTGCACAAAGCATATTGAAGTTGACTGTCACTTCATTCGGGAGAAGGTTCAATCAAAGAAGATAATATTGGAACATGTCTTGGCCTCCAGTCAAATTGCTGATATTTTCATCAAGGCTCTCTCACGGACTTTGTACTATCAGTTTTTATCCAAGCTTGGCGCTTATGACTTGTACGCTCCAGCTTGCGGGGGAGTGTTAAAGATAAAATAGAAATAGCCCATTTGGGAGGCTCGTGTGTATCAGCCCATGTATAGCTCCTTTAGTCCCACATTGTAAATGTAGATATCTCTCCATCTACCTCTATATAAGTGTATGTATTCCTATACTTTGAAAATTGTTGAAAGAGCCCAAAGCTTGTATGTATTATTTCAGTATCCAAATACAAGGAGAGAATACAAATATATAGGAGAGAAGAGAGAAGAATAAATCCTATACATGATGTGGGACTAAAGAAGGAGGAGAATAAAAGGGCCATCAAATGGGCCATTTACATGGGCTTTTCTAACACTCCCCCGCAAGCTGGAGCGTACAAGTCGTAGGCGCCAAGCTTGGATAAGAACTGATAGTATAGCGGCTTGGAGAGTGCTTTCGTCAGGATATCCGCAACTTGGTCGGTAGCAGGAACATGCTCCAAATCTATCTTCTTTGACTGTACCTTTTCCCGGATAAAGTGACAGTCAACTTCGATATGCTTTGTTCGTTCGTGAAAAACCGGATTCTTGGCAATATGGATTGCTGCTTGACTGTCGCAAAATAAGGTTGCCGGAGATGAGAGACGAACACATAAGTCTCCCAGAAGGCCTTCAAGCCAGGTTAGCTCAGAGACAACAGCAGTCATAGCCCGGTACTCAGCTTCGGCAGAGGAACGCGCAACCACATTCTGTTTCTTGCTACGCCAAGTTATGAGGTGTCCACCAAAATAAGTGCAGAATCCAGTTGTGGAGCGTCTATCATCAATAGATCCTGCGTAGTCAGCGTCAGAATACGCGACAAGAGATAGAGATGTGGATGGCTTGTAGACGAGTCCTTGTCCGGGGGCGATCTTGAGGTATCGAAGGATGCGCTCGACAGCTTGAAGATGAGATGTCCGAGGAGCGTGCATGAAACGGCTCACAACTCCTACAGCAAATGAGATGTCTGGTCGAGTCACCGTAAGGTAGATCAGCTTCCCAACCAAGCGTCTGTAATATTCCGGATTTGTAAGTAGCTTGTCAGAGTCAGAGCTATGGGCTGAGAGCTTGTGGTTTGCGTCCATAGGAGTCTCCGCAGGTTTGCACCCAGAATAACCTGCATCACGAAGGAGGTCCATACAGTACTTCCTTTGAGATATCACAAGACCATCAGGGCGTCGGGCGACCTCAAGCCCAAGAAAGTACCGAAGGTTGCCCAGATCTTTGGTTTGAAAGGCAGAATTCAACTGTGCCTTGATCTGTTGTATTCCGGCCGTGTCGTCGCCAGTAATCAGGATATCATCAACGTAGACCAGAAGAATCACAGTCCCAGTTGACCGATGTCGGGTGAAGAGAGAAAAATCAGCCGAGCTCCGAGTGAAGCCACTAGCACAAACCACCTTACTGAACTTTTCAAACCACGCACGCGGGGACTGTTTGAGACCATAAATGGATTTTCGAAGATGACAGACCAAAGACTCCCCCGTGGTCTCAAACCCGGGAGGCTGCTGCATAAAAACGGTCTCCTGTAGATCGCCGTTGAGGAAGGCATTCTTGATATCCAGCTGATAAAGAGGCCAGTGACGATGAACAGCCAAGGAGAGGAGAACGCGAACCGTGTTCAATTTGGCCACGGGAGAGAAGGTTTCCTCGTAATCAAGGCCATGTTGCTGAGTAAACCCCCGGGCCACAAGACGGGCCTTCAGGCGGTCGATACTGCCATCCGCCGCATGTTTAATGACAAAGACCCATTTGCAGCTAACAGGGGTGAGGCCAGTAGGAAGAGGAACCAGATCCCAGGTCTGGTTAGCCCAGAGAGCCTGCATCTCATCGTGCATAGCAGCCCGCCATCCTGGGTGGTGAAGCGCCTCCTGCACATTGTTAGGAAGAGAAATAGAGGAAAGGGAGGTGGCAAAGGCGTAGTGAGGCGGTGTCAGCCGATGGAGAGAGACGTAGTTGGCCAAGGGATGAGCCGTAGAGACGGGAGCGTGATCGACCGCAGCCGAACTATCGCTGGCAGCAGGGAGCTGGGGCACGGGAGCATCCTTGGATGGGCGACGAGAGTAGACACGGATTAGCGGTGGAGGAACCCGAGGAGGAACGGGTGGGGAGGAGGAAGAAGACGGCACAAACGGCGTGACCGGGACAACGGGCCGGGGAAGAGATGGAGCAGAAGACGAGGGAGTAGAAGACGAGGAGGTGCGGGGTAAGTGGAAGGGCTGGGCTTCGCAGAAGGTGACATCCGCAGAAACGACCATTTTGCCGGTAGTAGGAGAGTAGCAGACGTACCCCTTTTTAGTGCGGGAGTAGCCAACAAACATATACTTGGCGGCCCGAGGAGCAAGTTTGTCGGAAGGAGGGCCAAGAAGGTGGACATAACAAACACACCCGAAGATCCGTGGTGGGAGAGAGGTGAGGGGGATGGAGGGATAGAGGAGTTGGATGGGCGAGGCAAAGTCAAGGACAGAGGAGGGAAGGCGGTTGATGAGATGACAGGCGGTGGAAACAGCAAAGTTCCAATATTCGGTGGGAACGTGCATTTGGAACATAAGAGAGCGGGCAACGTCGAGAAGATGACGATTTTTGCGTTCGGCCACCCCGTTTTGCTGAGGGGTATACGCACAAGAAGTTTGATGGATGACACCAAAGTCAGTGCAGAGAGTGGAGAAGGCACGACCCGTATATTCCCGAGCATTATCAGTGCGAATGATTTTGAGAGGAGTGGCGAACTGTGTACGCATCTCAAGAAGAAAGGCGCGAAAGACAGAGGGAAGTTCAGTGCGATCATGGAGTAAATAGAGCCACGTGGTACGGGAGTAATCGTCAATGAACGTGACAAAATACCGAAAGCCAAAAATACTAGGGATCCTATAAGGACCCCAAATATCAGAATGAACTAACGATAAGGGAGTAGGACTCCTGACACATGCTGGGGGGAAAGAGGAACGGTGTTGCTTGCCGTAGACACAAGATTCACAGGAGAACTCTTGTAAAGATATATCAGGAAGAGCCCGTTTGAGAATCGGAAGGGGAGCATGTCCAAGACGGCAATGCCAATCAATAGTAGAGATGGTGGTAGCCGATGTAGAGAGAAGAGTTGGTGGGATATCCAAGATGTACAACCCATTCACCAGCTGCCCCTGACCAATGGTACTTCGGGTGCGGCGATCCTGCATAAGAAAAGAAGAGGGTGAGAATGTGATACAACAGTCAAGGTCGTGGGTGAGACGACTAACTGATAATAAATTGAAGGGAGACCCCGGAACGTGAAGAACCGAGGAAAGAGAAAGGGTTGGTGTAAGCAGAAGATCAGCGGAGCCAAAGACGGGGAGGGTGTCTCCGTTGGCCACAGTGATGCGAGCAGGATGAGGCATTTGGAGATACGCTGGGGGCTTCTGGGAGGAGATATGGTGAGTAGCGCCAGAATCAACGATCCAACAAGGATGATGAGAAAGGCAGGTGATACCCTCTGTAGAGAAGGACACAACAGAGGTGACAGCTGAAGCAGCAGGCGCCATGCGGAGACAGACACGAGGCCGGGCAGCTAGCGGAGAGGAAGCCGGCGACTAGCAGAAGGGAGGCCGACGGCGAGCAGGAACAGTCCGCGGCGGACAGGAGTCGGTCGAGGCGAGCAGGGCAGACCGCAGCGGGTAGAGAGAGGCCGCGCGGTCAGAGACAGGCCGCAGCGGGCTGGAGGGCGCGGCGGTCTGGAGGTCGCGGCGAGCTGGAGGTCGCGGCGGTCTGTAGGTCGCGGCGAGTAGAGTGAGGCCGCAACGAGCAGGAGCAGGCCGCGACAGAGGCCGCGGCGAACTGGGGCAGGTCGCAGCAGCGGACAGGAGCAGTCCGCAAGAGGTCGCGGCGAACCGTGGGCAGGTCGCTGGAAGAGGAGCACAGCGGATACAAGCAGAGCTCGCAGCGGACAGGAGCAGTCCGCAAGAGAAGGCGGAGAGAGAGAGTCCGCGAGCAGAGGCTCGAGCGGACAAAAGAGGAGCGAGCTAGAGGGAGGGCAGTCCGCGAGCAAGGAGGCTCGAGCGGATACAAGCAGAGTCCGCAGCGAGAGAGAAAGAGAAGCTAAAGGGAGCAGTCCGCGAGCAAAGAGGCTCGAGCGGAGACAAGCGGAGCCCGCAGCGGACAAGAGGGAGGGCAGTCCGCGAGCAAGGAGGCTCGAGCGGATACAAGCAGAGCCCGCAGCGAGAGAGAGAGAAGCTAGAGGTAGCAGTCCGCGAGCAGAGAGGCTCGAGCGGATACAAGCAGAGCCCGCAGCGGACAGGAATGATCGTCCGGAGCGGATGGAGGGAGGTGGGCCCCACGAGTCAGAGCAGAAGATGGCTATAAGAAGCCTGGGGAGGGTGGAACCACGGAGGGAGAGAAGAGAAGCGGAATCAGAAGGGCAGTCCGCACGAGACCGGAGCGGATGCAGAAGGCAGTCCGCACGAGACCGGGCGGACAGAAGCAGAGGGGCAGTCCGCAGGAGACCGGGCGGACAGAGAAGGGTCAGTCCGCAGGAGACCGGGCGGACAGAGAAGGGACAGTCCGCAGGAGACCGGGCGGACAGAGAGGGGGCAGTCCGCGGCTAGACGGAACCTGGCTCTGATACCATGTTGAAAGAGCCCAAAGCTTGTATGTATTATTTCAGTATCCAAATACAAGGAGAGAATACAAATATATAGGAGAGAAGAGAGAAGAATAAATCCTATACATGATGTGGGACTAAAGAAGGAGGAGAATAAAGGGGCCATCAAATGGGCCATTTACATGGGCTTTTCTAACAAAAATAATATAATTACGGGCAATTTTCTCTCTCCTGTTTCTCTCTTCTTACACAACATTCAATAATTCACCTACTTCAGCTTTTTGCTCTGAAAGTGTGTCGTTTTCTTCAATGATCTCAAGCACATCAATCACTGATGAGAAAAAGTAAATTAAACACAGAAGAGTTCTATAATGAGAGTTTCATCAAGTGTCTCATGTTTTTTTTCAAAGTTCTTTCTTAATTCAAACCCCTTCCTATTACAACTTCACCATTTGAAATTTCTTCAATAATTGGTATAAATTGCTTCTCCCGAAGAATGTTTCTACACTTGTACGATGCCCCAAAAAATGTTTTTTTATAATTGTTATTAAGTTAAAAAATCAAATCTTATCGCATCTCTTTGCACTGCAATAAGTGTCAATTGAAGTTGAGCAAAGCAAAAACTTAAAAGGCGGATTGAAATTTTGTCGTAATGTTTATAGACCATTGAATTGGCTTTGAATATTACTAGCTCTATCGCACCTTTGTACCCATAAGCTTGATATACTCAACCAATATTTGGCAAAGAAATGCTCAATAGCTACCACGAGTGATGAAGCGCTAGTATTTTCAATATGGCATAGAGCAATTGTCATTAGCTCTTTAATAAATGAATCACGAGCTTCATCAACTAAAATAGAGAACTCAGCTTGGACAATACCTGTAATGACGATATTTATAGGCTTCATTGTTGCAGTTTTGGCAATATCTTTTTAGATACTTGGTGTTACTGATTTAAGGATTTCGGGAGCATTTCTTAATACAATCTTATTGATATTTTCATTATGGTCCGCAAGAAATTGAAAGAGTTTGAGAAAATTTTTCTGATTGTTTGATTCATCATGCTCACGAAATATTAATTCTTATTTTAAAAGAAATCTAATACAATCCAATGAAGCTTTCAGACGGGTGATAATCATTTTGAGGGTTAGATTGAATGCACAACAACTTCAATATGATGTTTTTGGTTCATCAAGTCGAGACAAGTCTTCAAGAAATTGCTATGGATACTACTATGATTTTTAACATGAACATTCAATATGTCTTAATGCTTCCAATTTGTGCCCCCCCCCCCCCCCCACCCACTAACAAAAGCATCTCCACCATCATGGTCACCATGCTTAGGCTTGAATAGATGGCAATATAAGCAAAACGTGACATCTTTTACCATGTTATACTCCAATAATTAACTGTATTCCTTAAACCACGAACGAATAAATCTACAAAAATCATTTCCAACATGCTTTATTGGGAGAAAATGATTTTTAGTATTAGAAAAGCCCATGTAAAAGGCCCATTTGATGGCCCATTTTTCCTCCTCCTTCTTTAGTCCCACATCATGTATAAGATTTATTCTTCTCTCTTCTCTCCTATATATTTGTATTCTCTCCTTGTATTTACATATTTGAATAATACATACAAGCTTTGGGCACTTCCAACATGGTATCAGAGTCAGGTTACGTCTAGCTGCGGACTGCCCTTTTTCTGTCCGCCCGGTCTCGTGCGGACTGCCTGCCTTCCTGCATCCGCCTCTCTGCGGACTGCCCCTCTGTATCTGTCCGCTCGGCTACCCTGCGGACTGCATTCCTGTCCGCTCCGGTCTCGTGCGGACTGCCCTTCTGATTCCGCTCCTCTTCTCTCCCTTCGTGGTTCCACCCTCCTCAGGCTTCTTATAGCCATCTTCTGCTCTGACTCGTGGGGCCCACCTCTCTCTATCCGCTCCGGACGATCATTCCTGTCCGCTGCACTCTGTTTGTGTCCGCTCGAGCCTCTTTGCTCGCGGACTGCTCCCTCTTGCTCGCTCTATTTCTGTCCGCTCGAGCCTCTGTGCTCGCGGACTCTCTCTCCGCCATCTCTTGCGGACTGCTCCTGTCCCCTGCGGGCTCTCCTTGTGTCCACTGTGCGCTCTTCTCTTGCCGCGACCTCTGCCGCGACCTGCCCCCAGTTCTCCGCAGTCTCTTGCGGACTGCTCCTGTCCGCTGCCGCGACCTGCCCCCAGTTCGCCGCGGCCTCTGTCGCGGACTGCTCCAGCTCTGCTCTCAACAGCTGCGATCTGCTCCACTGAGCTGCGACCTCTTCCAACTCGCCGCGACCTCTTCTCGCGGACTGCTCCTGTTCGCCGCGGCCTCACTCAGTTCGCCGCGACCTCCAGACCGCCGCGACCTCCAGACCGCTGCGGGCTCTCCTTTCTCCCACTGCTTGCCGCGCGGTTTGTTCTCTCCGAGCCCTGCTGTCTGCTGCTCCTCAGTCTCCATGTCCTCCAGCGACTCCACTACCGCTCAACCCCCTGCCGACCACGTGGCTCCTCTCGAACTCCGCGATGAGCTTCGGATTACTACTATTTCTCTCTCTGGCAAGACCAACTTCATTCCCTGGGTCCACTCTGTCCGCCGGGTCTTACAGGCCAAGGGTCTTGCCCGTCACCTTACCCAGGGCCCACCAACTTCTCCTACTGATGATTGGCTCCGCAATGACGGTCGCGTCCAGACCTGGATCCTGAACTCAGTCGAGGGTGAGCCGTACCAGATGATCATGTATCATGAGACCGCTAAAGCCATGTGGGATGAACTTCATTCGTTGTACTCCGGGAAGGACAGCCTTCAGCACCTTTTTGACATCCTCACTGATCTTCAAGCCTTGGATGTTGGCAAAGCTCTGGACATGACCTCCTTCGTGGCCCATGCTAAAACTCTCACGGAAGCCTGGATTCAGCACCAGCCCGCGACTACTGATCTCGCTGCCCAACGCGCCCAGACGGAGGCTGTTTGTATTGCTATGATTATGGCTCGCGTCCCGCCACACCTGCACAGTATTCGGGCCCAGGTTCTGGCTTCACCCACTACCCCTTCCTTCTCTGATGTCTGCTCGATGTTACTTCGTGTACCACCTCCACCGGAGGCTCATGCACCACCCTCGCCGGCCCTTCTTCAGCAGACCCTTCCTCCTTTACTTCCACAACCCTCTTTTCCTCGGGGTGGCCGTACGGGCTCCCGTGGGCGGGGCCGTGGTGGCCGCGGACGGCCCAAGTGCACCTACTGCGGCCGGGATGGCCATACTGAAGCCGTCTGTCACAAGAAACATGGCTACCCCCCTCGCCCGCCTACTGCTGCTGTTACCGATAGCTCTCCTCCGACTGGTACGGATCTTGAGGCTCTTCGCCTTCAGCTGCAACAACTCCAGGGGCTCCTCAACCCCCCTTCTGCTTCCATTGCATCCACCTCCCATGCAGGTATTGTCTCCACCTCCACTGCAGGTACTGCCTGTCTCTCTTCCAGCTCTCGCTGGATCCTGGACTCGGGAGCCACCCACCACATCACTTCCATGCGGCCGCCCCAGTTCTCTGCTGCTGCTCACCCCCCGTCTATTACTGTGTCCAATGGTGCGCTTGTCCCGGTCTCCGGCTGCGCGGATCTCCTCCTTCCTCCCTCTCTCTCTCTTCGCTCCGTTCTTTATGTGCCAGCCTCGCATTTTAATTTACTCTCTGTTGGTCGTCTTACTACTGATATGAATTGCTTTATCACCTTCACCTCTTCTGGTTTTTTGATACAGGATCGGCAGACGCGGATTACCATTGGTAGGGGTCAGCTGCAGAACGGGCTCTACCTCCTCGATGTCTCTCCCACATCCCTTTCCTCTGTTTCCTCGTCAGATTGGCATTGTCGGCTTGGGCATGCCCCTCTACCTATCCTGCAGAAGGCGCTTCCTGACCTTTCTCTTCTTGTTTTTAAATGCGATTCTTGTATTATTGGCAAACAGCCTCGCTCTTCTTATCCCGCTCATTGTACTAGGAGCTCTGCTCCGTTTGATTTAATACATTCTGATATTTGGGGACCCTATAAAGTTTCTAGCATTTCTGGTTATCGTTATTTTATAACATTTATTGATGATTACTCTCGTACTACTTGGTTGTATCTCCTGCATGATCGCTCTGAGCTTCCTCGTGTCTTTCAGGCGTTTGTGTTAGAGACTCGTACGCAATTCTCTACCACCATTAAAACTTTCCGCTCTGATAATGCCCGGGAATATACTAGCCACGAGTTTGTCACTCTCTGCGCAAACTTCGGTATTGTTCACCAGACCTCTTGTCCCTACACCCCTCAACAAAACGGGGTCGCCGAACGCAAGAACCGCCACTTGCTCGATGTGGCTCGCTCTCTCATGCTTCACATGCACGTTCCCAAAGTCTTCTGGAACTTTGCGGTGTCCACTGCATGTTTTCTTATCAACCGTCTCCCCTCTCCCGTTCTCCAGAACGCTACCCCCTTCAGCCTTCTTTTTCCCTCCACACCCGCCTTCCCCCTCACCCCCCGGGTTTTTGGATGTACCTGCTTTGTCCATACCCTGGGCCCCACTCTTGACAAATTGGATCCCCGTGCGGCCAAACACATTTTTGTCGGCTACTCCCGTACCCAAAAGGGCTATGTTTGCTACTCTCCGATCACCCGGAAGGTCTCTGTTTCGGCTGATGTTACTTTTCGGGAGGATCAACCCTTCTTCCCTCCTCCTTTGCCACCACTTCTACCACCACCTCCTACAACACCCTCCCTCCCCCGGCCGGTGATCCACGTCCACTCACCTCCCACCATCCCTACGCCTCCTCCCACCATTGACCCTCCTCGACCCCCCGTTATTCGGGTCTATGCTCGTCGCCCTCTTCCTCCCGTTGCTCCTCTGCAGTCGGCTTCGACCTCGGCTTCTCCGTGTTCTGCTGCTCCGGTGTCGGCCTCTACCGCTCATCCAATGGCGGGCTATGTTTCTCTCCATCGCCTCTCTCCACCTCTTCAGACCTTGGCTACTTCGCTCTCCTCGGTCTCTATTCCTACTTTTGTCCAGGACGCTCTTCAACATCCTGGGTGGCGTGCGGCCATGGAAGAAGAGATGGCTGCTCTTTGGGCCAACCAGACTTGGACCTTGGTGCCCCTTCCTCCCGGCCAGAAACTCGTTGGGTGCAAATGGGTTTTCGTCATTAAACATGCTCCTGATGGGACCATTGATCGCCTCAAAGCTCGGTTGGTTGCTCGTGGCTTCACCCAGCAACCGGGGCTGGACTATGACGAGACCTTCTCTCCAATCGCTAAGCTCAACACGGTCCGCATTCTCCTCTCTGTGGCTGTCCATCGCCAGTGGCCCTTGTTTCAACTCGATGTCAAGAACGCTTTCCTGAATGGCGACCTTCAGGAAACGGTTTACATGCACCAACCTCCCGGGTTTGAGACCACGGGGGAGTCACGGGTTTGTCATCTTCTCAAATCTCTATATGGTCTCAAACAATCCCCTCGGGCATGGTTCGACAAGTTCAGCAAAGCTCTCCGGGACATTGGCTTCACTCGCAGCTCGGCCGACTTCTCATTGTTTACTCGCCACCAGGCCACTGGTACGGTTCTCCTATTGGTATATGTCGACGACATCATTATTACTGGCAGTGACTTGGACGGCATACAGGCCGTTAAGCTACATCTGAGCTCCGTCTTCCAAACTAAAGATCTGGGTCCTCTTCGGTACTTCCTCGGTCTGGAAGTGGCCAGACGGTCAGATGGGTTGGTTCTCTCTCAGCGCAAATATTGCCTGGATCTTCTTCATGATGCAGGCTACTCTGGTTGCAAACCTATTAACACTCCCATGGATGCAAATCACAAAATATGTGCTCAGGGCTCAGATTCTGATTCGCTTCTATCAAATCCAGAATATTACCGTCGTCTAGTTGGGAAGCTTATCTACCTAACAGTTACAAGACCTGATATATCTTTCGTTGTGGGACTTGTGAGTCGTTATATGCACTCTCCTCGAAACTCTCATCTCCAGGCTGTGGAACGCATTCTCAGATATCTTAAGACAGCTCCTGGCCAAGGACTTGTATACAAAACCTCATCTTCCATTCCTACACTAGTGGCATACTCTGATGCCGACTACGCTGGCTCCCTCGACGATCGACGATCTACTAGCGGGTTTTGCACCTATTTTGGAGGACATCTGATTACTTGGCGAAGCAAGAAACAAGCAGTGGTTGCTCGATCCTCAGCAGAAGCAGAATATCGGGCAATGGCTGCTGTGGTCTCTGAACTCACATGGATTGAGAGTCTCCTTACCGACCTTGGAGTTAAACTACCTTCACCAGCTCTCCTCCTTTGTGACAGTCAAGCTGCCATACATATTGCCAAAAACCCGATCTTCCATGAAAGAACGAAGCATATTGAGGTAGATTGTCATTTCATCCGAGAGAAAGTCCACATGAAGAAGATCGAGCTCAAGCATGTTCCGGGTACTGAACAGGTTGCTGACATCCTCACCAAAGCTCTACCTAGTACCCTCTTCTATCAGTGCCTATCCAAGCTTGGCGCATACGACTTGTACGCTCCAGCTTGCGGGGGAGTATTAGAAAAGCCCATGTAAAAGGCCCATTTGATGGCCCATTTTTCCTCCTCCTTCTTTAGTCTCACATCATGTATAGGATTTATTCTTCTCTCTTCTCTCCTATATATTTGTATTCTCTCCTTGTATTTACATACTTGAATAATACATACAAGCTTTGGGCACTTCCAACATTTAGGTTGAAAAATTTTACTTGGTAGATACCATATTCGAATCATCTCCATATCATTAAGATCATAATCATAAATATTCTTCCGTAATCCAGGGTTCATAGGAAATTCATCTACATTGAGTCCTAATCGTGGACATACAACTCTAGTGGAAGAAACAAATGATTCTTTGTTTGTTTTTCTTTTAAAATATTTTTCCATTGTTCAAAATACACCTTTTTTTAAATGATAAAGAAAACATGAAATGAATTATAAATGATAACAAAACTGAATGAACACGATCAAACCAACTAGAGACTGAGAATGGCACAACCATATCAATCATTGTTGTGGATATCCTTCAACATGGCCGACAGCCGACATAAATGTTTCATTTTTTTGCAAAATATTCTTTTGGAATATATCATCTGATATGTCTTGTTATGGATATGCATGACGAGGCGTGACCATGGTGGGTCTACAAGCGGCGGGAACCGGCGTCGGCGAAGAAGGCGGACCCGGTTGGTGTCAACAGGGAGAAGTCGGCTTTGGCAAGCGCCGAGGATATTTAATATTAAATATGTTGCTATGTTTGGGTTATGCACTTTTTAGTATCTGTTATTTCCTTTTGAATTCGCTTCTCGTCACTATAAGAATGCATGTGGACCTGGTGATGCGGAGCATAGACGAACACTTGCAGTGGATGATGAGTTTTGGGTCCATTCGGGGCTGATTTGGTGACTTTCTGTATATGGAGTGCCCGAATCGACGATCGTACTCCGCAGATGTGTTCGAATTTGCGTTGCGAATCGATTTGATATATTATTTCACTATTTTGCATTTTATTTTGATGTATTTAGATGACCTCACCTTCGATCAATCATAGTCATTAATGGTGGGATGCCATAATCCTCTTTTTTATTATAAATAGATTGTTTGTGGGCTGGTTGAAGGCATTGCAGAATTTGGACTCTTTTTCCCGGATTCCAGCGATCACCCCTCGGTGCCGACGCCGTGGAGCCCTAGGTGACGACTCCTAAGTTGGTTTCTCTTCCCCAAACCCTTCCGCTACCTCTAGCCTTCATTTTCCACCCCTCACACCACTTGTCCAGCCGGCGACAACCCTCCAAACTGCACCCAAAACCCGCCGGCCTGCAGCCCAGTCCGCCACCCTCCCCTCTCCAAGACGTCCACTCCTCTTCGTGGAACCACCTCCAAATCGCCCTAATTCTCTAGATCAATTCAGATCTGAGAATTTCAGTCCCCGATCTGTTAATTCCACCATTCATATTTCCTCTTTTTTCCAGATCCGCTCCCAAATATCGGATCCACCATTCTCTAGCCTGGATCTACTCCCTCGTGCTCAGATCTATTTATTTTCGGCCCGATCTCGCCATCCACCGCCGAGGACAGCCACCGCTACCATTTCCACGCCGCCAGTTCCACTTCCGATCGTTGATCTAAGCATCCGGCTCTGGAACCTTCATTTCCTTATTCAGTCCGCTATTTAGTGAGTATTGTTGTTGTGCGAAAAGAAAACAAGTAGACCGAAAATTTGGAGTAACAAAATTTTATTATCCAAAAAGGTATCTATTACAAAGGTATGATCTCTCTTTTATAGAATGGAAGAGAGAAGAGAGATTACAAATAAGCAATGTGGGACTAATAATTACAGGAACAAGCATCTATACAAGCCTCATAAGCCGCGCGGTTAGACTAACCGCCCGACAACTACAATGTGCAGAAGACAACCCGACAATATCTTCAAGTCGTCATAACAAGCCGCTAGGAGAAGCCGCCAGACCGCCAGACACCAATAATCAACAGCCCGACTACCAAGCCGCTGGGAGAAGTCGCCAGACGGTTAGACATCAATCATCAACAGCCCGGCTACCAAGCCGTTGGGAGAAGCCGCCAGACCGCCAGACAAACCGCCAGACTGCCCGGTCTCCATACTGCAACACTGCCCCTCAAGCTGGAGAATAGATATCAATCATGTCCAGCTTGTTGCAAATGTGAAACAAGGAAGCGGACACCGGCTTGGTGAAGATATCTGTCAACCCGTTGTCAGAAGTGACGAACGGAGTACAAATCTGTTTATTCAAAATCTGTTCTCGAAAAAAATGACAGTCGACTTATATGTGTTTTGTTCTCTCATGAAAGACCGGATTTTTGAAGATATATATCGCGGCTTTGTTGTCGCAGAACATAGGAAAATGATGGTTGTAGACCTCTCCTAAGTCAAGCATGCGAGTCTGTAACCACTTTAACTCACATGTGGTCGACGTCATACTACGATATTCCGCTTCTGCACTAGACCTGCAGACAACAGACTGTTTCTTGCTCTTCCAGCTCACAAGATTTCCTCCAACAAATGTGCAAAAGCCTGAAGTTGACTTGCGGTCTCCTTTATCATCAGAATAGCTCGAATCTGAGTACGCTTCAACCCTCAAGTGATCATTCTTTTGAAAAAACAATCTTTTCCCTGGTGCTGCTTTGACATACTCCAATATTCTCAAGGCAGACTGTAGATGACACTCCGTAGGAGCTTGCATAAATTGGGTAATCTTGCATACAACATAGGAGATGTCGGGTCTGATCACCGTGAGATAAATGAGTTTGTCCACCAGACGTCGGTACCTCGTAGTATCAGATAGAGGAGGCGAGTCATCTGTCCAAATTTTGTCTTCTCCAGTAGTCATGTGACATCAGGCAGGTTTAGCACCAGTCAACCCTGCCTCTTTTAGTAAATCAAGAGCATACTTCCGTTGGGAGAGGACCAAAGAGTTGGGCTTCCGAGAGATTTCAATCCCTAGAAAGTACTTGGGGGAACCCATATCCTTCGTGATCAGGTGTTGACGGAGGTGTTTTTTTGTCAAAGCTACCCCATCCTGGTCATCGCCAGTTAGAAGAATATCATACACATATACAGCAAGAACCACCATACCAGAGGAGGTTTTGCGGATGAATAAGGAGTGATCGGTTGAACTTCTTGCAAAATCAATGGTCGCAACAATGCTGTTAAACTTGTCAAACCAAGCCCGAGGGTTTTGCTTTAGGCCATAGATGGCCTTCTTCAGCCGGCATACTCGTGTCTCCCCCGGAGCAACATACCCAGGAGGTTGCTCCATGTAAACGTCCTCCTGAAGATCACCATAGAGAAAGGCATTCTTGACATCCAGCTGGGAAATGGGTCAATCCCTGTTGACAGCCACAGAGAGAAGAACCCGAATGGTGCTGAGACGAGCAACAGGAGAGGTGTCAAAGTAATCAACATCATAAGTCTGAGTAAAGCCTTTGGTGACCGGGCGGGCCTTGTATCGATCCACGCTGTCGTCCGGACCGAACTTCACAACAAAGACTCAGCGACATCCAACCACATCAGTGCCCAAAGGGGGAGGAACAAGGGTCCATGTACCCCTTTCAGTGAGAGTAGCAATTTTCTCATTCATGGAAGTCTTCCAATGAGGAATAGTAAGAGCTTCCTGATAGGTGCTGGGAGTGGCAGTGGCAGAGATAGCCATGGCAAACGCCCTGCGAGAAGGAGTTAGACGATCATAGGAAACAGCAGCAGCTAGCGGGTGTTGGGTACATGTCTGCACCCCTTTGCGAAGAGCAATGGGAAGATCTAGGTCAGCGTGTTCCTGAGTTTCCGGAGCATCTGTGGCGGAGAAAGCTGGCCCGGGAGTAGAGAGAGACGGCTGCGGAGAGGAGGGAAATATCTCGGGAGGTGGACATGGTGGAGTAGACGGTGGAGACAGTGGAGGTGGAGGAATCTCATCAGGTGTAGAGGAGACGGAAGGGGTGGTATGAGAAATAGGAACATCCGGAGGAGAAGAGGAGTCGTGAGAAAAGTAGGATGCATTTTCAAAGAAGGTGACGTCTACAGAGACAAACTGCTTGCGGGCAATCGGGTCAAAGCAACAATAACCTATCTGAGTGGTATAGTACCCCAGAAAGACACATTTGGTGGCCCGTGGTGAGAGTTTGTCACGTGTGGCTGAGGGAGAGTGCACAAAGGTTGTGCATCCAAGACACGCAGAGGGAGAGGAAATGGATCTTTGCCTGGATAGAGAATGGAGAAGGGGGTTTTGCCGTGGAGAACAGTGGAGGGAATGTGATTGATAAGAAAGCAGGAGATGAGAACAGCATAGCCCCAATAGGAGCAAAGAACTTGCATTTGAGTCAGCAAAGTGCGTACGACATCAAGTAGGTGACGGTTTTTGCGTTCTGTCACGCCATTTTGCTGTGAGGTATATACACAGGTAGTTTGATGAACAATATCATGTGTCATGCAGAAAGAGGAAAAATCATGACTCAGATATTCTTTTGCATTATTAAAGCGAAAATTTTTAATAGAGACATCAAATTGATTCTTAATCATAAAATAAAACGATGTTCATATATTAAATAATTCAAAGTGATCTTTTAAGAGATACACTCAAGTACAGCGGGAGAAATCGTCAATAAAAGTTACAAAATATGAACTACCCCGACCGACGGTGAGGGTAGGAGCAGGACCCCAGATATCGGAGTGAACTAGATCAAACAGTTGGGAAGATCCACGATCTTGCTTTGGTGGGAATGAGGAGCGGTGATTCTTGCCAAGCTGACATGCGTCACAGTTGAGAGGAAGACTCTGCTGAGGAAGGTGGGGAAGAAGCTGACGAAGAAGTCGTGGAAGAGCATGACCAAGACAAAGGTGACACTGGAGAAGATCAGTAGAAGAGGAGGAGAAGGAGGACAGCGCGGAAACGTTGTCGAGGAAGTAGAGGCCGCCTCTCTCAGTCCCAGTAGCAATCGTCCGTTTGGAGCCCGAATCCTGAAAAGAACAAGAAATAGAAGTGAATGTGACGGAGCACTGTAGTTGCTTGCAAAGAGATGTAACAGATAACAAATTGCAAAGAAACTTGGGCACGTAGAGGGTGTCCGCCAAGCGAAAAGACAGAGTGACTTGAACCACTCCTGTTCCATTGACCGGTGAGGGAGAGCCGTCCGCAATGAAAACCGGGGACAACCGATCATGCTGTTCTAGGAGAGAAAAACATTGTGGATTGTCGGTCATATGATTGGTAGCACAAGAGTCGATCAGTCATTTACCTTGAGTAGCGACGTGAGCACTACCTGAAGACGTGACCACCGAGGCGGACGGCTTCGAAGAGGAGGTGGAAGCGTCCCCAGTTGGTCGAAGATGAGGATGCTTCTTCCAGCAACGGTCAACCGTATGGCCGGTGTGGTCATAATGAGAGCAGAGAAAACGGGAAACACCGCGGTCGCCAGATTGGTGGTTGCGGCCACCAGAGCCACTCCGCTGAGTCTGGTGAGCGTAGTTGTCCGGTTGAGGTGGGGAGGATAACAGCAGACGTTGTAGGAGAGAGGTAACCGCGGCTATGCGGGCAGCAGTGACATCCAGGGTGGGAGACTCCGCCTCGCCAAGGATCTGTTGATGGATCATGTCATATGACTCAGGAAGTCGCAGAAGGTAGCACACAACCAGAAGCTCCTCGAAGTGTTTGTGTTGCTCAGCCAGATCCGCAGAGAAGGGGCGATTCTGAAGGATTTTGGCTCCGAGAGCCTGAACTTGTTGGTAATCAATAGCAGGAGACATGGAGGGACGGGCAAAGAGGTCCGCATACAGAGTATAGATGCGAGACGTCTAAGCCCCCTTGGAGTAGAGAGCGACAAGATGAAGCCAAGCAGCCTTGACCGTTTCATCATGACAGATGATGGGTAGGCATTCATCAGAAAGACTGTTAGTCAGCCATGTGCGGACAAGAGCGTCGCTGACATCCCAATCATCAAAGAGAGGAGAGTCTCGCGGAGGAGGATCATCGGTAAGATGATGACATTTGCGTTGAGAGCGGAGAAGGAAGGTGAAGGAGACACTCCAGTCCGGGTAGTTGGTACCGATGAGTTTGGAAACGGTGCCAAGGTTGTCCGAAGGAGTAGGAGGAGCAGCAACGGGAGTAGTGGTGGTAGAGATATCAGAGGTTGTCATAGAAGAGAGCAGCGAGAAGAACAAGTCGTGGCTAGAAAAGGAGGGCACGACGACTAAGCACAGGTCGCGGCAAGAAGAACAGGTCACGGCAAACAAGAACACGTCGCGACGACTTAAGAACAGGTCGCGGCGACTTAAGAACACGAGCGGCTAGAAAAGGAGTGCGCGGCGACTAAGCACAGCTCGCGGCGACTTAAGAACAGGTCGCGACAAGAACAAAGAGGAATCAGAGAGGTCGCGCACACAAAGGAGCAACGACAAGGATAGAAAGAAGCCGCGCGAACAGGGCGCAAACCGGTGGAAGAAACAAGTCGCGAATACAGGTCGCGAGAAGAAGGATCAAGTCGCGCGGACAAGTCGTGCGGACAAAGAGAGCTCACAGAATCAGGAGAAAAAGATCGAGTCCTCTGATAGCATGTGCGAACAGAAAACAAGTATACCGAAAATTTGGAGTAACAAATTTTTATTATCCAAAAAGGTATCTATTACAAAGGTATGACCTCTCTTTTATAGAATGGAGGAGAGAAGAGATATTACAAATAAGCAATGTGAGACTAATAATAACAGGAACAAGCATCTATACAATCTGCATAAGCCACGCGGTTAGACTAACCGCAAGGCAACTACAGTGTGCAGAAGACAACACGACAATATCTTCAAGTCACCATAACAAGCCACTAGGAGAAGCCGCCAGACCGCCAGACATCAATCATCAACAGCCCGACTACCAAGCCGCTGGGAGAAGCCGCCAGACCGTCAGACACCAATCAACAACCCGGCTACCAAGCCGCTGGGAGAAGCCGTCAGACTGTCAGACAAACCGTCAGACCGCCCGGTCTCCATACTGCAACAGTTGTATTGGTTTATTATTTTTCAACATTTATTTATTGGATTGGACATCATATTTGTTTGGATATCTCGTATGGTAATAGTTTGTTAGATAAATATTGTGATTTGAAGGATTTATTCGACGCGCGCTCTAACTTTGGCCCTCCACACGGAGGAAAGCCTGAGCTTGCTTTTGCCCAAATAAATTATGTTGTCTTGGTTTGAATTGTTTGCGTTAGATGATTTTATTTATTATCTAATTTGTGATCTAATCGTAAAACTTTTGCATAGCATGTAGATGTTAGATCATCGTTTATCAGCAGCTTATAGATTCGTCCTGCGTCAATTGGTATCAGAGCTAGCTTGCGCGCACTTTTTATTACGCAGACGTAGAGTCTATAATTTTTTTGACATGTCTATGTATCACTGTTATTCTGAGTCCACTTACACACGCTCCTGTAGAGTCTCTTCAGAGACATTCTCACGTTACAACGATGATTATTCTCGATCGCAGCACACCACTTTTAGAGATCGTGTTGACCCACAGGCACGACCCCACCACACTAGTGACGATCAGTATGATGATTGTCCTCGTTCATATCCTTGCACGCGAGCAGATTGTGTTGATCATTCGACACGACCTGATTACCTTGGGGATGATCATTATGAGGATAGTCGTTCCGAGAGAGATCTTGAGAGTCAGTTTCGTACTGCTGCCCCTTCCTTTGACGGTTCATCGAGTCCCGAGTCTTTTAGTTATTGGCTCGTGGATATGGAATATTATCTTGATCATTTTGAGTTATTCGGTGAGCGTCACATCAAATTTGTGAAACTTAAACTTTTAGATCAGGCGAGGGCTTACTGGTCTAGCGTTGAGAGGACCCGTGAATGAGACCTCCTACGTCACATCACTAGTTGGGTGGACATGAAGTGTACTTTGTGTCAGAGGTATATGCCTTCGTTGTATCAGAGTCGCTTGTTCGACCAATTATTTTCCCTTCAGCAAGGATCCATGTCTATCACTGAGTACAAGGATCGCTTTGATGAGTTACTTGTGAGGAGCGATATTCGAGAGAACCCAGCCATGACCACTACCAGATTTCGGTCTGGGCTTCGATCTGACATTCGTACTAAGGTAATTTATCATAAATCAGAGTCCCTCGATCAGACCTATCAGCTCGCCCTTCGTTATAAACAGTCATTGAGATCCGCAAGAGCTGGTCGATGGGATTCTTACCTTGACCTTCGCAGTAGGAGTCCCTCTCATACTGGGGTCACCACGAAGCCTATCGCTGTCCTGTTAGCCACGATAGAAGTAATACCTGATGTGGATTACTCACACCCCAGTGAGGTGCTTAGCCCAGTGGGTGACTTATCTCTTATTTTTGACCCGTCTCTTGTGACCCCGACTGAAAGCAAGCCTGAGCGACTTACTGAGTCAGTAGTGTTGTGTCCCTCACCCACCCCTCTGTCATACACCGGGTTAGTTAGCACCACACCGGTTATGTCACCCATTCAAGGGGACACTACCCCTTGCGATGATACTCATCTGAAGAACCTTAACCCGAGTGACAAATTCTATGACGACCCCCCTTATTGAGCCTCCTGATAAACCATAACATCCTGATGAGGATGAGATTCAGGTGAGCCCCTCATGTATGAGTATCAATTTATGGAAGCCCCTTCCATTATAGTCCCTGACCCCGCCCCAGAGGATGGATATTGTGAGGAGAATCCAATATGTAGGGCACCACCTACTGACACATCGCACTCTCGCTGAGTTTTGGGATGCACCACCTGCTGACCCACCAGATGAGTTCTTTATTTTTAGGGATGATTGTCACACTATAGAGTCACAACTTCTAGTCTGTGTACATGATTTTCACCTAGGTGGTCGTCTCGTTTGCGATGACTTTTCTTACACACCTTCCGGTAAGCCCCCAGATGTGCCACATTCCTCGAGAGGCATTTGGCTCTTTACGAGCTCACATTTGAGTATAAATGTCTCTCATCGTCATCTGAGCACTCGTCTCACGCGGGATGAGTTTTTTTACACCCCACCGAGAGAATCTCCTGATAGGCCACCTCCCTTAATAGATTTTCAGGTCATTAGTAGATTTTCTTATATATAGCATGTTGTGTCGGTCATGTTTCATTTGCATCATTTGCACGAGTCTTTCAAGTCATTTCTTCATCATTGTTAACCCAGAAATCGGCGATCCTTCCCAAGGTAGTCAGCTGGCTAATTGCGCTCCTTAGATTCTCCCTTTGGATCGCGACAAGCCACAGCGTAGGCGGACAGTTTTTCCTGTCCGTCTAGGTTCCCTTGCAACCGCATGCCCTGCGGGACGGCGGGCTATTCCCATAGCTCACCCTCGCAGGCCATGCGGTTAGGCCCGCTAACCGTGCAATGCTTTTGCTTGCAGGATCCCGCCATCAGCACCACAGGGGGCGGCCTCCCAGTCCGCCCAAGGGGCTCCGGCCTCCCTGCCGCTCGAGGGGCGGCGGCCTCCTGCCGCCGTCCGCCGAGGCCGCCCGCCAGAGGCGGCCTCCGCCTGCCAGGCCGCCCACCCGGGGCGGCCTCTGCCCGCCAGCCGGGCGGACTCCACCCGGAGTCCGCCCAGGCCGCCCGCTAGGGGGCGGCCCCGGCTTCTGCCGGGCGGACTGCACCCGGAGTCCGCCCAGGCCGCCTGCTAGGGGGCGGCCCCGGCTCTGCCGGGCGGACTCCACCCGGAGTTCGCCCAGGCCGCCCGCTAGGGGGCGGCCCCGGCTCTGCCGGGCGGACTCCACCCGGAGTCCGCCCAGGCCGCCCGCTAGGGGGCGGCCCCGGCTTCTGCCGGGCGGACTCCACCTGGAGTCCGCCCAGGCCGCCCGCTAGGGGGCCGCCCCGGCTTCTGCCGGGCGGACTCCACCCGGAGTCCGCCCAGGCCGCCCGCTAGGGGGCGGCCCCGGCTCTGCCGGGCGGACTCCCCCCGGAGTCCGCCCAGGCCGCCCGCTAGGGGGCGGCCCCGGCTTCTGCCGGGCGGACTCCACCTGGAGTCCGCCCAGGCCGCCCGCTAGGGGGCGGCCCCGGCCCTGCCGGGCGGACTCCCCCCGGAGTCCGCCCAGGCGGCCCGCTAGGGGGCGGCCCCGGCCCTGCCGGGCGGACTCCCCCCGGAGTCCGCCCAGGCCGCCCGCAAGGGGGTGGCCTCCGTTCTCCGCTTCCTGCAGCCTGCTTCGCCTACCTGGCGGACTCCAATTTCCAGTCCGCGGAGTCCGCGCAGGTCGTCATGCTGACGTCACTGGGCCCCGCTTCTTGAAGACCTTCCCCGGGCCTATAAATACCCCCAGATGCTTTTCATTTTGGGGGGATCCGGAGTTCCAGACGTGGAGACAAGTCTTTCCAGCAGACCCTGCGGACTCCGTTTTACTGTCCGTGCAGTCCTCCACCAGCCTGCCAGCAGACTCTGCGGACTCAGTTTTCCTGTCCGCGCAGTCCTCCACCAGCTTGCCAGCAGCCCTGCGGACTCAGTTTTCCTGTCCGCGCAGTCCTCCGCAGCTCACCTGCAGCTTGCCAGCAGACTTTGCACACTCAGTTTCTCAGTCCTCCAGCAGCTAGCAGACTCTTTTACTTAGTCTCTGACAGCTTCTTTTCTCTGCTTGCTGGCAATTTCTCCTCCCTTAGCCGCCAGCTTCTCTTTGTACCCTTTAATGATTTTGTTGTGAAGGTGTACTTATAAGCTTGTAATCTCTAGTTATTAATCAAAGGAAAGCCCGTCGCAGGAGTGGCATTTAAGCCGCGACGGGCGAAGTGTGCTGTTGCCGCTGCTAGCGGCCCCCTCCCTTGCTCCTCTGCTCAGCAAGCCTTGCTCTCTGCTCAGCAAGCCTTGCTCCTCTGCTCAGCAAGCTTTGTTCCTCTGCTCAGCAAGCCTTGCTCCTCTGCTCAGCAAGCCTTGCTCCTCTGCTCAGCAAGCCTTGCTCCTCTGCTCAGCAAGTCTTGCTCCTCTGCTCAGCAAGCCTTGCTCCTCTGCTCAGCAAGCCTTGCTCTCTGCTCAGCAAGCCTTGCTCCTCTGCTCAGCAAGCCTTGCTCCTCTGCTCAGCAAGCCTTGCTCTCTGCTCAGCAAGCCTTGCTCCTCTGCTCAGCAAGTCTTGCTTCTCTGCTCAGCAAGCCTTGCTCCTCTGCTCAGCTCGGCTCTTCTCGGCAACCAACCTGCAAGTGCAACCGTCGCAGCAACTGTCTGCTCGTCAGCTCCTGATCAACCTCCTCTTCCTCCCTTGATCAACCCTCTCTGTTGATCAAGGCTTGCCTCTGCTCTCAGCAACTCTCCTCTACCCCCGCAGCCTTCCTTGAACAAGCTGTTTGCTCCCTCTCGAGCGCTCAGAAGCTTCTTTCTCCTCTACCCCCGCAACCTTCTCCTCCCTCCTCACCTAGCCTGTGAGGCCAAACACCCCTTCCGTTATAGTTGTGCTCCCGGTGCCGTTTTCGCGCATCAACAGTTTTGGTGCGGTGAGCGTGGATCGTCAGCTCACGCGCAATCCTTCAGATCCAAGCAGGCAGTGAAAGCGACAGTTGACCATGTCCGACCATCAATCAGCCGAGAACCTTGCTCCAAGTCCCAGTGAAGATCCTCTCTGGGAAGCCTTTGAGCAGTCGCGCCGTGAGAATGCTCAACAGTTTCAGGCAATCAACAAAGTTCTTGCTGCAATCACGCAGCGATTGGATGCTCATCCAGCAACAGCTCCAGCTGCTCCAGCTGCTCCAATCAACCCAACACCAACATCAGAGCATCAGCAAGCTTACTCTCAAGCTTGCCCGCCGTTCTATCCTCCTTACACCCCAACCTTTCCGCAAGGTCCTGCAGCTCCTTTGCGAACTCAAGATGAAGAGTTCGCTGCTCGCCATAACTTCTTCCGGGAAGCAGCCCGGGGAAGTCCTGCTAGAGTTCTCAATTTTTAGGGAAGTCATCCCTACCCTTCAGCTCCTGCCTTTGCTCCTACTGCAGCAACTTTTCTTTTTTATCCTCCTGCTTCTTTTGCAGCTGCAGCTTATGCTCCTTTATATCCTTATGCTGTAGGAGAGCAAGAAGAACCTTCACCATTCGCAGAGAGCGTTCGTCATGAGCCTACTCCAGCAAACTTCAGAGAGCCTCGACTGCCAATCTACACTGGAGAGACAGATCCAGTAAAGCACCTCCAAGCTTTTGAGTCAGCCGTTTCTCTCAAAACCCTTTCAGATGCAACCAAGTGCAAGCTCCTTGTGACCTCTTATGATGGGCAAGTGAGGGACTGGTTCTATGGTCTTCGTCCTCACTCCATCACTTCCTTCCTTGATCTTCGAAGGGAGTTTCTTCTCAGATTCTCTACATCAACCAAGAGAAAGGGCGGTCCTGAAGCCCTCTTTGAGATCAAGCAGCGCGGAAATGAGACTTGGTCTCAGTTTGTTGATCGATTCCAAAGAGAGATTTTGGACATCGAAGTTACTGATCAAGAGATGTACAGAGTGGCTCTTATCCACGGTCTTCGTGAAGGGCCTCTCAAGTTTGAAGACAATGTCCGTGCTCCAAGGACATATCAAGAGTTGATTGCTCTAGCCAACTCATATATACGAGGCGAAAAGAGCAATCCAGGCTTCGTCTCCAAGCTTTTATCCGAGGAGGATCCCTCTCGCAAGCATCCTCCAAGGTCTCCTCACAATCACTTCCCAACTCACTCAAAGAAAGAGAGAAGGATTCATCTCCATCGATACTCCTTCCCGAGCCGTGATAGTGCTCAAGACCCATTGCTGCCGCTAGCTCCTTCTTTGCAAACAGCAGCAGTTCATCAGCCGCAGGACAGCGACTCGCATGAGTCTGATCTCGACGACGTCATGCAAGAAGTAATCCAGATCATGAAAGACAGGGCAAACTACAAGAAGCCCTATCGCCCAGCAAATCAAAGATCTAGGGGCTGAGAACCTTACTGCGAATTTCACAAAGAACCAGGTCACCTAACTGAAGATTGCCGAGCATTCCGGCAACTTGTGCAAAGGATGCTCCGGCAGGGAAAGTTGCATGACCTGCTTCCTAAAGAAGAACGCCCTGATCCAGCAACTTCAAAGGGCAAAGGAGTAGCAGACGCTCCTTGCTCCTCTAGGGGAGTAAACCAAGTCGAAGAGCCTCCTCTCCTCGTTGTTAACCAAGCCGTCGAATACTTCGATGCCGATGACGAAGGTGTGCTTGGGAGGCTATTCTGAGCAAGCGATGGACTTCACAGTCCTCCAAAGCTCCTAGCGAGCTCCATGGGTTATCTCAACCCTTTCTCTTTCTCTCTTCAAACATTTTCATTTCATCAAACACTTCTCAGTGTTCTTTTCTTACTTTTCTACAAAGCTTTTTATCAGGGATCTCATACTGACACAGTTCCCTTCTTGTGTTGCTCCTTCCTCTCCTCTCGCTCTCTCAAGGATCAGTACGTCAATGAGATATCACCGAATTTGAAACGTTCCCTCCGTAGATTGTTCTCGCACAACCGCTACGACCACATATGGCGGGAGTATACCCATGTGTGTAGTGGGAGCAGTTCAATCGCGGGAATGGGCTTCAGATTTCGGATCCTGGCCGGCATCTGACACAGAGTGTGTGCTAGGGGAGCCCCATGTGTTAGCTCTGCTGTGCTTTGCTTAAGATACATTACAGTCATGATGATCTTTGCTTGACAAGCAATGGCGACCAAGCGTAGCCTCGTCTCTTCGATCATCACCTAACTGTAATCGTTGAACACTCCGGTATCCTCGATCCATGCCTTCTCGGGTTCTCACAACTCCACTGATCAATACACAGACAAGCTAGGCCTCTTGGCGCAACCAGTCTCGTTGATCAGTGATGCTTGTGTCCAAGGCAAGAGAGCGTTGCTTCTAGCGATCCTTCTCAGGATCTTTCCCTTGCTTTTCTCTTTTGTGCCCTCCTTGAGGATGCGCGGCCAGCCCGCTTTGAGTAGGACTATACTCGGGATGATTTTTCGGGCAAGTGATGCATAAGGCCCACGGGGAACACCTGTGGCAGCATTCAACCTTCTTTAGTCATTCCGAGTGTAGATCTCCTTTTCTCTCTTCCCTCCTTTCACAGGTGAACAGGTTAATCCAACCTACCAAAAGGATTCCAGTTTTCATTTTGATCATGTCCATCCAGCCATATCAACAGCTAACGCTCGATTCATTAATCTGGGCTTCATGATAATGTTCATCGGGCATTTTTCCTGCTACTTGGTCATATCGGCCTTATCTCATCAACCTTCATGGGTTATCTCAACAATATTGGTGCGGTTATCTTCATGACTTATTTGCTTCTAATTCCTCTCCTCGCAGAGGTTAGCAAACCCTTGCAAGCCTTCTCCACAGATACTTGCGAGCTCCTTTCATATGCATATTGTCTGCTTCTAACTTTTCTCTTTGTAGAAGAACAACAGACACCTGCAAACCTCATCCAGGTACTTGCAGTTTAAGTCATTACTTTATATCCGCTGCTCACTCTTCACTTTGCAGTGGTTAGCAGACGCCTGCAAGTCATGTTCAGGTACTTGCAGCTTATCTTTGTATACAATACCTGTCTCTAACTCTCTTTTTGCAGAGATCACCGACACTTGCAAGCTTCATTCAGGTACTTGCAAGTTACTTTCATGCGATGTGCGTACTTTTAACTCTTATTTTGCAGAAACCACCAAAGATTTGCAAGTTCCTTCCAGGTACTTGCAACTCATTTTTCTGTCCTTCTTGTATACTCTTCTTCCTTCTCTTTTTGCAGAGAATAACAGGTGCTTGCAAACCTCTATCAGGTACTTGCGAGTTATTATGCTTTTTTATTTTCCTCACTTTTGTTTTGCAGAACTTAACAGAAGACACACCTTCTTCGTTTTGCAAAAGCAAACTCAGGTACACACTCGATGTACCACTCATTCATGCTTACCCCAACTTTCCTCTTGCAGGAAAATAGACAGGAAGCACCAAGCTTGTAAGGAGAGTCTTCGGGTTCTATCTCTCCTTGCCCCTCCTTCTCTTTCCTTTGGGATGGATCACGATTTTCGTGGGTCTCCAACTTTTTCGAAGTTCCCTTCGGAATTTAAAAAAGTGCGTGTATTATGTTAACCCAGAAATCGGTGATCCTTCCCAAGGTAGCCAGCTGGCTAATTGCGCTCCTTAGATTCTCCTTTTGGATCGCGACAAGCCCCAGCGTAGCCGGACAGTTTTTCCTGTCCGTCTAGGTTCCCTTGCAACCGCATGCCCTGCGGGACGGCGGGCTATTCCCATAGCTCACCCTCGCAGGCCATGCGGTTAGGCCCGTTAACCGTGCAATGCTTTTGCTTGCAGGATCCCGCCATCAGCACCACAGGGGGCGGCCTCCCAGTCCGCCCAAGGGGCTCCGGCCTCCATGCCGCTCGAGGGGCGGCGGCCTCCTGCCGCCGTCCGCCGAGGCCGCCCGCCAGAGGCGGCCTCCGCCTGCCAGGCCGCCCCCCCGGGGCGGCCTCTGCCCGCCATCCGGGCGGACTCCACCCGGAGTCCGCCCAGGCCGCCCGCTAGGGGGCGGCCCCGGCTTCTGCCGGGCGGACTCCACCCGGAGTCCGCCCCGGCCGCCCGCTAGGGGGCGGCCCCGGCTCTGCCGGGCGGACTCCACCCGGAGTCCGCCCAGGCCGCCCGCTAGGGGGCGGCCCCGGCTCTGCCGGGCGGACTCCACCCGGAGTCCGCCCAGGCCGCCCGCTAGGGAGCGGCCCCGGCTTCTGCCGGGCGGACTCCACCCGGAGTCCGCCTGGGCCGCCCGCTAGGGGGCGGCCCCGGCTTCTGTCGGGCGGACTCCACCCGGAGTCCGTCCGGGCCGCCCGCTAGGGGCGACCCCGGCTCTGCCGGGCGGACTCCCCCTGGAGTCCGCCCAGGCCGCCCGCTAGGGGGCGGCCCCGGCTTCTGCCGGGCGGACTCCACCTGGAGTCCGCCCAGGCCGCCCGCTAGGGGGCGGCCCCGGCCCTGCCGGGCGGACTCCCCCCGGAGTCCGCCCAGGCCGCCCGCAAGGGGGTGGCCTCCGTTCTCCGCTTCCTGCAGCCTGCTTCGCCTACCTGGCGGACTCCAATTTCCAGTCCGCGCAGGTCGTCATGCTGACGTCACTGGGCCCCGCTTCTTGAAGACCTTCCCCGGGCCTATAAATACCCCCAGATGCTTCTCATTTTGGGGGGATCCAGAGTTCCAGAGGTGGAGACAAGTCTTTCCAGCAGACCCTGCGGACTCCGTTTTACTGTTCGCGCAGTCCTCCACCAGCCTGCCAGCAGACTCTGCGGACTCAGTTTTCCTGTCCGCGCAGTCCTCCACCAGCTTGCCAGCAGCCCTGCAGACTCAGTTTCCTTGTCCGCGCAGTCCTCCGCAGCTCACCTGCAGCTTGCCAGCAGACTCTGCACACTCAGTTTTCCAGTCCTCCAGCAGCTAGCAGACTCTTTTACTTAGTCTCTGGCAGCTTCTTTTCTCTGCTTGCTGGCAATTTCTCCTCCCTTAGCCGTCAGCTTCTCTTTGTACCCTTTAATGATTTTGTTGTGAAGGTGTACTTGTAAGCTTGTAATCTCTAGCTATTAATCAAAGGAAAGCCCGTCGCAGGAGTGACATTTAGGCCGCGACGGGCGAAGTGTGCGGTTGCCGCTGCTAGCGGCCCCCTCCCTTGCTCCTCTGCTCAGCAAGCCTTGCTCTCTGCTCAGCAAGCCTTGCTCCTCTGCTCAGCAAGTCTTGCTCCTCTGCTCAGCAAGCCTTGCTCCTCTGCTCAGCAAGTCTTGCTCCTCTGCTCAGCAAGCTTTGCTCTCTGCTCAGCAAGCCTTGCTCCTCTGCTCAGCAAGCCTTGCTTCTCTGCTCAGCAAGCCTTGCTCCTCTGCTCAGCAAGCCTTGCTCTCTGCTCAGCAAGTCTTGCTCCTCTGCTCAGCAAGCCTTGCTCTCTGCTCAGCAAGCCTTGCTTCTCTGCTCAGCAAGCCTTGCTTCTCTGCTCAGCAAGCCTTGCTCCTCTGCTCAGCTCGGCTCTTCTCGGCAACCAACCTGCAAGTGCAACCGTCGCAGCAATTGTCTGCTCGTCAGCTCCTGATCAACCTCCTCTTCCTCCCTTGATCAACCCTCTCTGTTGATCAAGGCTTGCCTCTGCTCTCAGCAGCCTCTCCTCTACCCCCGCAGCCTTCCTTGAACAAGCTGTTTGCTCCCTCTCGAGCGCTCAGAAGCTTCTTTCTCCTCTACCCCCGCAACCTTCTCCTCCCTCCTCACCTAGCCTGTGAGGCCAAACACCCCTTCCGTTATAGCTGTGCTCCCGGTGCCGTTTTCGCGCATCAACAATCATGTGCATGTGTCTATTGAGTCGTTTGCATATGTGGCATGAGTCGGTCCGACGGAAAATCCATAATGATAATAAATTTTATAATCCGCAAGCGGATATTCACCGGCAAGAGCAGATACTTTATAAAGGCGAGCAGGTGATGGTGAGAATCTGCATTGTGAGGCTCCGTGCGAGGCTTGCTAAAAGCTTGAGCGTTAGGCGAATGCATCCTTATATAATCATGAGACAAATCGAAGCAAACACTTATGATCCCGATATCCCTGCAAGTATAGGTATCCATCCGATATTTAGTGTTGAAGATATAACGTCGTACTTCGAGCCTCGCGAGTATGTGGACCCAAGCAGTGGGGACTTCCAGTCGCCCACACCTCCACTCTCATTGCCTTACCACCCTCATAGCCCACATATGTCTGATGGCCACCACTACTCACCTACTTCTGACACCCACCCACCTGGGGACTCGTCTTCTTTGGTTCTACCGACGGCGCTGTCGATCGCACCGGGATCCACCATTCGTGAGTTGAGCGTTGAGAGCTTCATGGAGACCAGACTCAACCAGTGCATTCCCACTACAGACGTTGGTGACTCTTAGATACTTGCAGCAGAGCTTGATCGATTCACCCCTCACACCACTAGTCCAGCCGCCGACAGCCCTCCAAACTCCTCCCAAAACCCGTCGGCTTGCTGCCTTCCTGCAGCCCAGTCTGTCACCCCTCCCCTCTCCAAGCCGCCCACTCTTCTTCGTGGAACCACCTCCAAATCGCCCTAATTCTCTAGATCAATTCAAATCTGAGAATTTCAGCCCCCGATCCGTTATTTTCACCATTCATATTTCCCTTTTTGTCTGGATCCGCTCTCAAATATCGGATCAACCATTCCCTTGCCCATATCTACTCCCTCGTGCCCGGATCTATTTATTTCCGGCCTGATCTTGCCATCCACCGCCGAGGACGGCCACCGCCACCATTTTCACGCCGCCGGTTCCACCTCTGATCGCCGATCTACGCATCCGGCTCTGGAACCTTCCTTGGTCATCCCGCTATTTAGTGAGTATTATGGTATTGGATTATTATTTTTCAGCATTTATTTATCGGATTGGACATCAGATTTGTTTGGATATCTCGTATGGTAGTAATTTGTTAGATAAATATTATGATTTGCAGGATTTATTCGCCGCGCGCTCTAGCTTTGGCCCTCCACGCAGAGGAAAGCCTGAGATTGTTTTGGCACAAATAGATTATGTTCTCTTGGTTTGAATTATTTGTGTGGTATAATTTTATTTATTATCTAATTTGTGATCTAACCGTCGGACTTTTGCATAGCATGTAGAGGTTATATCATCGTTTATCCGAAACTTATAGATTCGCCCTGCGCCACCAGGTATTGTTTTTTGTCTTTGATGTGAATTAAAAAAGGACTGATCCCTTGTTTCTTTCCTCTCAACCCTAAACCCCTTCTTCTCTCTTCCTCTTCGCAGCGGTTCCGCCTTGCGTTCTCCTCCGTTGTGTTTTCTCCTCCATTGCACGTTCTATCTCACGTATGGCCCCACCAGCTGCGCCTACTAGGACATCCCGGTCGCTGAGGCCCCTAACGACAGCGTCCAACGCCGCCTCGACACCCATGATTCTCAGTTCGCCTCCACCCAGGCCACGCTGCAGTCCATCCTTACGCGCCTGGACGGTCGGCCCGCATCTCCGGCGTTCGCCACCAATGGCGGATGCGCCTCCTCTACAGACGGGGGCTCGCTCCTTGGCCCACCACCCCCGACCGCCGCAGTCATCCCTCTCTCGAGTCGCTCTTCCCTCGCCCTCGATGTCCAACATTCCTCTGGCACTGATCCCATGGGGTGGATTGCCAAGGAGGAACAATAATTCGACCTCCACCTCACACCTGAGGCGGACAAGGTCGGCACCGTCGTGGTCAACCTTGATGAATCCGCTCTGCATTGGACGCGGTGGCTACGCCAATTCCAGCCCCACATCTCTTGGGCGAACTGAAACAGGAAATGGTCCAACGGTACGAGCCACGCTACGCCGGGTCCACGGTTGAGCGTCTCTGCAGCATCCACCAGTCGGTCGGCCTCGACGCCTACATCGACGAATTCGTCGCCCGGGTGACACACGTTCCGGATCTTCCTCCTGATCACTATTTGGGTTTCTTCATGCAATGCCTCCTTCCGTCGATTCGCTCTTGTCCCCGCACCCACCATATGTGGACGGTCTCAAAAGCACTAGATCTAGCGCGTGCAATGGAGGTGGTTCTCTTTGCCCGGCCGTCGGCCGCCACTGGGCCTCCTCCTCGGCCGCCACCACCGCGGGACTTCGGTCCGCGACAACTTCCCTCAGGAGGGCCTCGTCCAGGACGCACCCTAAACACCTATTGTCTTTCTAACAGGGACTACAATGAGCTCAGGAAAAGGAGTTATACTTCGGATGTCGGCAACCTTACACTCTCAATCACGAGTGCACCGTGAAAGAGTTTCATGCAATTATCAGGGACCCGGGACCCGAAATCACATTGGAGAACTTTGAGGCGCTTGAGATATCCGACGAGCCACCACCCCCAGAGGTCGACGGCGCCACCTTCCACCGCTTGGATCTTCCTTGCTTCTCGGTGGGAGGCATCATCGGACCTCGGACAATGAAGTTAGTGGGCTTTGTCCAGGGCCACCCACTCCTCATTATGATTGTAGCGGCGCAAGCCACAATTGTATTTCTCGGCATTTGGTCTGGATCCTCTCCATTCCAAGCACCCTGTCGCCGTATTTTACTGTCTCTTTCGGCGACAGCCGCCGACGTCCCAATGCAGGTTCGTGCACCGATGTGCAGGTGACCTTGGGACCTTGTGCGGTGATGACCGATTTTTATTACCTCCAATTGGGCGGCGTCGACATCATCCTGGGTGTTGCATGGCTAGCGACTTTGGGCAACGCTCGGGTCAATTAGTCCGAGATGTTTATGCAGTTTTCCTGGAGGGGGTCTCTGCACTACCTTGTGGGCGACTCCACTCTTCTCCGCACACCGATCTGCTTTCGGGCCATCCGTCGTACTTCCGACGTGGAATTCTCGGCTTGGTTCTGGCAGCTGCAAGCCGCACCGACGGGGACCGCGGGGATTCCCTCTGACCTTTTGTGATTTATTGACGAGTTCGCTGATGTCTTCACCGCCCCCACAGGCTTACCTCCGGCGCGGGCCACTAACCATGCCATTCCACTGGAACCTCACACCGCAGCCGTCTCCATTCAGCCCTATCGCTACAGGCATGTTCAGAAGGACGAGATCGACCACCTAGTGCGGGAGATGCTCATGAGCGGCCACATCCGTCCAAGTGCCAGCCCTTTTTCCACCACGCTCCTCCTTGTGCGCAAGAAGAACGGAAGTTGGCGCTTCTGCGTCGACTACAGGGAATTGAACAAAGCCACAGTTCCAGACAAGTACCACATCCCAGTCATTCAGGAGCTTTTGGATGAACTCCACGGAGTCGCCATGTTCACGAAGCTCGACCACCGGGTGAGGTACCACCAGATCCGGGTGCGGCCAAAAGACGTTCCGAGGATAGCATTCTAAACACATGACGGGCATTGTGAGTTCCTGGTCATGCTCTTATGGCTGACCAATGCCCCTGCCACCTTCCAGGCCACCATGAACAACATCTTTCAAGCGGTATCCGACAATATGTTCTTGTTTTTTCGATGATATCTTGGTATACAGCTCATCCTGGCAGAAACATCTTCGTCATAGGTGACGCACGCTCGAGACGATTCGATAACATCATCTGATCCTACACCGCAAGAAGTGCTCGTTTGGCGTGACCAACGTCATCTATTTGGGCCACACGATCTCGGCCAAAGGGGTGGCCATGGACGACGACATGGTGGCGGTCGTTCTACACTAGCCGACCCCGACTTCCTAGCGGGATGTCCGGGGCTTCTTGGGTCAAATCGGGTACTATCGGCTCTTCATTCGAGAGTACGGCGCCATGGCCTGGCCCCTGACGTGCTTAAGTCTTCAGAGGAGGGACCCATAACGTGGACCCCGGTGTCCATGTCCGCTTTCACAGCCCTCAAGGCGGCACTCGTAAATGGCCCCGTTTTGGCTATGTCGGACTTCACCTAACCCTACAATGTGGAGTGTGATGCCTCGGGCGCCGGCGTGGGCACGGTTCTTATGCAAGGCGAACGCCCCCATCGCGTAATACAGTTGGGCCTTTTCCAGCACCATTCGGAGCCGTTCAGCCTATGAGAATGAACTCATGGTGCTCGTCCTAGCAGTTCAGCATTGACGACCATCCTCTTGGGCCGCACCTTCATCGTCCGCACCGATCACCACATCTTGCAGTACCTCCTCCAACAAAATATCGCCACGCCAGCGGAGCAACTTTGGGTGGCCAAGTTCCTCGGATACGAGTATACGACTTCACTATCGAGTTCCTACCGGGCCGCACGAATCAGGCGTCGGACGCTCTTTCCCGGCAAGTGCAGTCCCTCGAACTCCGCGCCATCTCCCGCTCGGTCTGGGAGGATGTCGCCTCGATCCAACATGATGTGGAAAGGGACCCGCACCTAGCCTCCATTCGGACAGCCCTCATTGTCGACCCGGACAGCCAACCCCCTACTCATTAGTAGGTTGTCGGCTCTTTTATAGCGGGCGCTTAGTGCTCTCTGCGGCCTCTTCGCTCATCCCAAGCCTTCTGGCCGAGTTCTATGTTACACCATCTGGAGGCCACGCTGGAGCCTTCCACACTTACTAACTCCTAGCGGCGTCCCTCTACTGGCCTCACATGTTCAAGCAGGTCAAAGCCCACGTGGCCGTCTGCCTCCCATGCCAGAAAGCAAAGTATAAAGTCATGTTCCCGGGCGGGTTACTGCTGCCCCTACCCATTCTGGACCGCATTTGTGAAGACATCATCATGGATTTCATCACTCGCCTGCCACGGTCCAACGGGTTCGATTACATCGTGGTGGTAGTGGACTGACTCTCCACGTACACGCATTTTCTCCCCCTCCGACACCCGTACACGGCGGCGGGAGTGGCCAACAGCTCCATCTCCGGAGTCGTACGCCTCCATGGATTTTCGCGCTCCATCGTGAGCGATCATGATCCCCTCTTTCTGAGCAATTTCCGGATGTCCCTATTTTGCTTTCAAGGTGCGCACCTCTGCATGAGCTCCGCCTACCATCCGTAAATGGATGTCCAATCAGAGGTTCTCAACCGTTGCTTGGAAACGTAATTACGATGTTTCATCGGCGAGATGCCGGGCACTTGGGCCTAGTGGTTGGGCTGGGCCGACTATTCCTACAACACCGTCTACCACCATGCCACAAACACGACTCCATTTCAGTTTGTTTACGGTCGCTCACCACCAGATGTCGTATGACATCTCCCCGGGGAGAGCCTTTTAGAGAGTTTGGTGCATCATCTTCAGGATCGGGACATTATTCTGGACAACCTCAAAAACAACCTTCGTCGGGCCCAGGCCAAGATGACATCATTCTCCAACCGCAAACGTCGGGACCTATCATTTCAAGTCGGAGAAAACGTCATCATCAAGCTGCATCCGTACTGGCAACTCTCAGCCCCCTTCTTCTCTCTTCCTCTCCGCCGGCCCTCCCCTCTTTGGTCGACTTAGAGGAGAAAGGTGAGGTCCGCACAAGATGAGAGGAGAAGGGGAATAGCCAGCCACTTATGCTTCCGTCATCTAAGAGGAGAAGACCCACGAGTGTGGGTGGCTGCCCACACTCAACCCCAATGTGGGTATGTCCCAGGATCTAGGGTGATAAAGAGAGATCATGGAAGGTAGTTAGAAACATCCAATCGTACAGTAGTAATCTGCGGGTGTTATGATAATGACTAGCCCGGATAGATCCCACAGGAGTCAAGGTAGGAGAAGAGGCACCAACTACAAACGAAATAAAATGAAAATAAACATAACTCGACATAATGACCCGAGAATTAAAATTTAGAGAATACCCCATGGATCACCTAATGATCCGAAAAAAAACAAAGAGGGAAACCCTTGATCTAACAAAACTTGTGATCCAACCATCAGATCCAAGAAAAATCAAGATATGTGATAGAGGAGAGAACGAAGAGCTATCTCCTCAAAAATAATGGAGATCGAGGGTCGAAGGACCTTAAGAACACATCCCGAAGAATCTGGTATCTGACTGCATGGATTCGCACATAATCGAGTAAGAGCTCTCGAATGAGGTTATAGAGGGAAGATTATAGTAGGATCAAGCGAGAAAAGAGTTCAAGAAATGATCGACAACCACAATGGGACGATTGGTGGTCAAAACGAGCACAGTCGGTGTGTGCAATGAGTGTGGGTTATGCGAATAGTAGTTGAGATTCACGGTATGTTACCTCTCCTGTGAATAGGAGAGAAATATTTTAGCAAAAATAACTTGCGATGAAATTTATTTAGCTCGCGTGAGTTAAAAACAGAACGTGCAAGTCAAAGGTAGGGGTTCGCATTAGTAAATCAAATCTGACGAAACTACCAAAACTATTAAAGTGATGGTGTTCAAGGAGTTAGGTATAGTTTACAAAGTTATCGGGATTCAAATTGAAACATGTTAAATTTGATATTTTGAGGTTTTATTCAACAATATAAATTAGAAAATTCAAGAAATCAAAAAACACTTAATATATCTATAAATATCATTGTAGGTTTTTCTATGCATGTATAATATTTCTTAATAATATACATGCATATGCATACAATTTTTTACCCTGTTTGAAAGTCCATATGCATTTTGGAAGAAATCTGAAACAAAATATTAAATCTTTTTTAAGTATCAAAATACCTAAATAAATCTGGACAAGTCTGCTTCAATATATACCATTTGTTTGCGATGCAGGACGAATCTATAAACGACGGACAAGTGAAGCCCTAACCCTAAATGCAGTGCAAGCGATCACACGATGAATGCAATGAATCTACGGCGACCCTAAAATTACAAACATACACGCACTTCAGTTAAATGTAAACCTAATGTGCATGCAAATGATTTGGTCCAATTTAATTTAGCCACAGACACACAGGCAATCAATCAAGATAAAGATATCAAACAGTCATACAATTGTTCACAAAATTAATTTAGAAATAACAAGTTAAAGTCCGCAACTAATTGAAGCGCAATTAATTTAAGTACATAATGAATAGAACCTGCAAGTCACGCGAATTCATAATACTAAAAACGACTATAAAAAACATCCAACAAAACATGTGTCCAAGTATGCAACAAAAAAAGCAAAGACGTCAAAATAATAACTTACGCATGCAGGCGGCGGCGGAAGCAGAGATCCAATGTTGCTACGGTTTTAAGGAGGGCTGGTTGGCGGGGTAGGGAGTGTGGATTGGTGGATATCAAACTGTGGGGACTTGGGTCAGAATATTGAAGGGTTGGAGGGACTGGAAGGTGGAACAGTTGCTAGAATTAGAGGGTAGATGGGGATGGCTGAATCCAGGGGGGCTGTTTGCTGGGTTGGTAGGGAAACAATCCAGAAATCAGGATGGTGGGGGGGATGAGAGAGTGAGTGTTGGAACTTACTGAATAGGCAGGGAATCAGTCAGCAAAGTTTGAATCTGGGCGGTATGGGTGGATTTGGGCTGAAATTGAATGGAAATGGGAGGGATGAAGTTGGGGTGTTGGAATAGGGGTTTTCCTGGGTGGATCCGATGGATTGGAGAGAGCTAGAGACGAGGGATGCTGAAGAGGATCGGAGGAACTTGAGGGGAAAAAGGAAGGACTTGTGGTGGCTTGGCGGTAGAGGAGGGGCGATGTTGCATTGGCGTCGCACCAAGGGGAGATCTCCCGGAGTCGCACCGAGAGGAACCCACGACCGATGGTTCACAAATTGCAAACTAACCTTCGACACCTTCAGCCGGCCTCTCTGCATGCTTAAATACATCATGACTGAAATAGGGAACCCAGATCGGACGACTCAAAATGCCCAAACCGATCGGGTGTCAAAACAACTCGAAAATATAAAATAAATGCATGAAATCGACTCGAAATAATCATTCGGATGCATGATGCGGACTTGGATTGTTAGAATGAGTTGCGAATCATCGTGATCTCCATCAGTTTTCTTCATCAATATGACATAAAGTAAACTAAAATCAATCAGTTTGTGGTCCAAAAAACAATTTACTGAATGCAACAATACACTTTTTTGCGGAAATGAAAATAGACTTCAATTTACAAAGAGTAAGCTCTAATCCCTTCTATATATGGAGGCAGATCGGGAAACAAATACAATAATACACGGCTTAGAATAAACAGCACATAAAATGATAAACTCATCTCAACCCCCCCCCCCCCCCCTCAAGTTGGTTGTGTGATGTCGAACATTCTCAACTTGCAAACAAGCTCTTTAAACAAACCACTGCATAATGTCTTCGTTAGGAGGTCTGCCAATTGTTGTTCAGAGGGCATAAATGGAGTAACAACAATGTCTTCATCTATATTTTCTTTGATGATGTGTATGTCGATTTCAATATGTTTTATACGGTCATGTTGCACAGGATTGTGAGCAATACTCATTGATGTCTTGTTGTCGCAGTATATCCGAATAGGCTCGCTACTTTTAAGCCCAAGGTCAGTGAAAATAGTTCGTATCCATCGCCCATCACAGATTCCGTGAGCCATAGCCCTGAACTCCGCCTCGGCGCTAGATCTGGCAATCACATGATGTTTTTTGTTCATCCAGGTGACTACATTTCCACCCACCATAGTGCAATACCCAGACGCGGACCGTCGATCTTCAATCGATCTAGCCCAGTCAGCATCTGTGTATACCTCAATAGTCAGCTCTTCATTTGATGAAAACAGGATGCCTTCCCAGGAGAGGACTTGAGATATCTGAGGACACGATGAGTAGCATCTACATGAAGGGTCCTCGAGGAATGCATATATTGACTAAGCACTCCTGCAACATAGGAGATATTTGGGCGAGTATGCGACAGGTAGATCAGTTTTCCAACAAGCCTCTAAAAACTAGGAATGTCTTCAATCATGTCACCATCATCTTTTACAAGTCTGTGGTTGACTTCAATTGGAGTGTTTGCCGGTTTGCACCCACTCATTCATGAAGTTTCAAGGAGTTCAAGAGTATATTTTCTCTGTAATATGAATATCTCATGTTTGGACCTCGCAACCTCAATATCCAAGAAGTACTTGAGGTTCCCCAAGTTTTTGATGACGAGAGTATGATCCTCAAAACTCCGGGAGAATCTGAAGCATGTCATTGCCTTGTAAAATCTTCCAAACCAAACTCTAGGTGATTGTTTCAAGTCATACAAGGCCTTCTTCAGCTTGCACACCTTGCCTTCAGATCCTCTAAGAGAGAGACCAGGAGGTAGAGCCGTGTATACCTCTTCTTCCAGATCACCATGAAGGAATACATTTTTTACATCCAGTTGGCTGAGACTCCACCCCTTGCAGGCAGCACACGACAGGAGAATCCTTATAGAGTTCATCTTAGCAACCGGTGCAAAGGTTTCATGGTAATTATTGGAAAAGCCCATGTAAAAGGCCCATTTAATGGCCCTCTTTGTTTGGTTTCTTTCTCCTCCTTCTTTAGTCACACATCATGTATAGGATTTATTCTTCTCTCCTCTCTCCTATATATTTGTATTCTCACCTTGTAATTAGATACTTGAGGAATACATACAAGCTTTGGGCACTCTCAACATGGTATCAGAGTCAGGTTCCCTCTAGCTGCGGCCTTTCCTGCGACTGCCTTTTCTGTCCGCTCCGCTCTCCTGCGGACTGCCTCTCTGTCCGCTCCGGTCTCCTGCGGACTGCCCCTCTGCATCTGCTTCTCTGCGGACTGCCTTTTTGTCCGCCTTCCCTGCGGACTCGTTTTTTTTTCTGTCCGCTCCGCTCTCCTGCGGACAGTCTTTCTGTCCGCTCCGGTCTCCTGCGGACTGCCCCTCTGCATCCGCCTCTCTTCTCTCTCTCTCCGTGGTTCCACCCTCCTCAGGCTTCTTATAGCCATCTTCTGCTCTGACTCATGGGGCCCACCTCTTATATCCGCTCCGAGCGCTCCTTCCTGTCCGTTGCACGCTCTGCTTGTGTCTGCTCGAGCCTCTTTGCTCGCGGACTGCTCCTCTCTAGCCCACTCTGCTTCCATCCGCTCGAGCCTCTTTGCTCGCGGACTCCCTATCCGCAGTCTCTCTCTTGCGGACTGCTCCTGTCCGCTGCGGACTCGTTTTTTTCCTCGCTGCTTCATGTGCTCTGCTGCTTTCACCTAGACCGTGCGGACTCCTCTCTATCCGCATTTTGGTAGCGATTTGCTAATCGCTGGTGTCCGGTGTGCCTGTGCGGACTGGTGCCTTCTTGCGGACTGCTCCTGTCCGCTGCGGCCTCCTCTCTCTTGCGGCCTGCTCCTCTCTTCTGCGGACTGTTCCTGTCCGCCGCGACCTCCTCTTTCTTGTGGCCTGCTCTCTCCTGCGGACTGCTCCTGGCAAGCCGCGACCTCCTCCAGTTCGCCGCGATCTCCTCCTGTTCGCCGCGACTTCATCCAGTTCGCCGCGACCTCATCTTGCCTGCTGCTTGCCGCGCGGTTTGTACTCGTCGCGCCCTACTGTCTGCTGTGCCTCAGTCCGCTGGTTCTGCCCGACTCTTCTTCTCCAAGTCGTCATGTCCTCCAGCGACTCCACTACCGCTCACCCCCCGGCCGACCACGTGGCTCCTCCTCTCGAACTCCGCGATGAACTTCGGATTACTACTATTTCCCTCTCTGGCAAGTCCAACTTCATACCCTGGGTCCACTCCGTCCGCCGGGTCTTACAAGCCAAGGGTCTTGCACGTCACCTCACCCAGGGCTCCCCGACTCCTCCTACTGATGATTGGCTCCGAAATGACGGTCGCGTCCAGACCTGGATCCTGAACTCAGTGGAGGGTGAGCCGTACCAGATGATCATGTATCATGAAACCGCCAAAGCCATGTGGGATGAACTTCATTCGTTGTACTCGGGCAAGGACGGCCTTCAGCACCTTTTTGACATCATCACTGATCTTCAAGCTTTGGATGTTGGCAAAGCTCTGGACATGACCTCCTTCGTGGCCCGTGCTAAAACTCTAACGGAGGCCTGGATTCAGCACCAGCCCGCGACTACTGATCTCGCTGCTCAACGCGCCCAAAAGGAGGCTGTTTGTATTGCTATGATTATGGCTCGCGTCCCGCCACACCTTCACAGTATCCGGGCCCAGGTTCTGGCTTCACCCACTACCCCTTCCTTCTCCGATATCTGCTCGATGTTACTTCGCGTACCACCTCCACCGGAGGCACCTGCACCACCCTCGCCGGCCCTTCTTCAGCAGGCCCTTCCTCCTTTACTTCCCCCACCCTCTTTTACTCGGGGTGGACGTACGGGCTCCCGTGGGCGGGGCCGTGGTGGCCGAGGACGGCCCAAGTGCACCTACTGCGGCCGGGATGGCCATACTGAAGCGGTCTGTCACAAGAAACATGGCTACCCTCCTCGCCCGCCTACTGCTGCTGTTACCGATTGCTCTCCTCCGACTGGTACGGATCTTGAGGCTCTTCGCCTTCAGCTGCAACAACTCCAGGGGCTCCTCAACCCTCCCTCTGCTTCCATGGCCTCCACCTCCCATGCAGGTATTGTCTCCACCTCCACTGCAGGTACTGTCTGTCTTTCCTCCGGCTCTCGCTGGATCCTGGACTCGGGAGCCACCCACCACATCACTTCCATGCAACCGCCCCGGTTCTCTGATGCTCCTCATCCTCAGTCTATTACCGTGGCCAATGGTGCGATTGTTCCGGTCTCCGGATGTGCTGATCTCTTCCTCCATCCCTCTCTCTCTTCGTTCCGTTCTTTATGTACCGGCCTCACCCTTTAATTTACTCTCTGTTGGTCGTATTACTACTGATATGAATTGTTATATCACCTTCACCTCTTTTGGTTTTTTGATACAGGATCGGCAGACGCAGATTACCATTGGTAGGGGTCGACTGCAGAACGCGCTCTACCTCCTCGATGTCTCTCCTACATCACTTTCCTCTGTTTCCTCTACTGATTGACATTGTCAGCTTGGGCATGCCCCTCTACCTATCCTCCAGAAGGCGCTTCCTGACATCTCTCTTCCTATTTTTAAATGTGATTCCTGTATTCTTGGCAAGCAGCCTCGTGCTTCTTATCCCGCACATTGTACTCGGAGCTCTGCTCTTTTGATCTAATACATTCTGATATTTGGGGACCATACAAAGTTTCTAGCATCTCTGGTTATCGTTATTTTATTACCTTTATTGACGATTACTCTCGCACCACCTGGTTGTATCTCCTACATGATCGCTCTGAGGTGTCTCGTGTTTTTCAGGCTTTTGTGTTAGAAACTCGTACGCAATTCTCTACCGCCATTAAAACTTTCCGCTCTGATAATGCTCGGGAATACACTAGCCATGAGTTTGCCACTCTCTGCGCAAACTTCGGTATTATTCATCAGACCTCTTGTCCCTACACCCCGCAGCAAAACGGGATCGCCGAACGCAAGAACCGCCACTTGCTTGATGTTGCTCGCTTCCTCATGTTTCACATGCACGTTCCAAAGATTTTTTGGCACTTTGCGGTTTCCACCGCGTGTTTTCTTATCAACCGTCTCCCATCACCGGTTCTCCAGAACGCTACCCCCTTCAGCCTCCTTTTTCCCTTCGCACCCGCCTTCCCTCTCACACCCCGGGTTTTTGGCTGTACTTGTTTTGTCCATAACTTGGGCCCCACTCTTGACAAACTGGATCCCCGTGCGGCCAAACATATGTTCGTCGGCTACTCCCTCACCCAAAAGGGTTATGTTTGCTACTCCCCGGTCACCCGGAAGGTCTCTGTATCTACTGATGTTACTTTCCGGGAGGATCAACCCTTCTTCCCTCCTCCTTTGCCACCTCTTCTACCACCACCTTCTCCACCACCCTCCATCCCCCGGCCGGTGATCCCCGTCCACTCCCCTTACACCATTCCTCCGCCTCCTCCCACCCTTGACCCTCCTCGACAGTCCGTAATTCGGGTCTATACTCGTCGCCCTCTTCCTCCCGTTGCTCCTATGCAGTCGGCTTCGACCTCGGCTTCTCCGTGTTCTGCTGCTCCGGTACCGGTCTCTACAGCTCATCCGATGGCGAACTATGTTTCTCTCCATCGCCTCTCTCCCCCTCTTCAGACCTTGGCTACTTCGCTATCCTCGGTCTCTATTCCTACTTCTGTACAGGACGCACTTCGACATCCTGGGTGGCGTGCTGCCATGGAAGAAGAGATGGCTGCTCTGTGGGCGAACCAGACTTGGACCTTGGTGCCCCTTCCTCCCGGCCAGAAACCTGTTGGGTGCAAATGGGTCTTCGTCATCAAACATGCCCCTGATGGGACCATTGATCGACTCAAAGCTCGTTTGGTTGTTCGTGGCTTCACCCAGCAGCAGGGGCTCGACTATGACGAGACTTTCTCTCCGGTCGCTAAGCTCAACACGGTCCGCATTCTCATTTCTGTTGCTGTCCATCGTCAATGGCCCTTATTTCAACTCGACGTCAAGAACGCTTTCCTGAATGGCGACCTTCAGGAAACTGTTTACATGCAACAACCTCCCGGGTTTGAGACCACGGGGGAGTCACGGGTTTGTCACCTTCTCAAATCACTATATGGTCTCAAACAATCCCCTCGGGCATGGTTCGACAAGTTCACCAAAGCTCTCCGAACAATTGGCTTCACTAGAAGCTCGGCTGACTTCTCATTGTTTACTCGTCACCGGGCAACGGGTACGGTTCTCCTATTGGTATATGTTGACGACATCATTATTACTGGAAATGACTTGGACAGCATACAGACCGTTAAGCCACATCTGAGCTCCGTTTTCCAAACTAAAGATCTGGGACATCTTCGGTACTTCCTCGGTCTGGAAGTGGTCAGACGGTCAGATGGTCTGGTTCTCTCTCAGCGAAAATACTGTCTGGATCTTCTTCAGGATGCGGGCTACTCTGGCTGCAAACCTATTAACACTCTCATGGATGCAAATCACAAACTATGTGCTCAGGGCTCAGATTTTGATTCTCTTCTACAAAATCCAAAATATTACCGTCGTCTAGTTGGGAAACTTATCTACCTAACAGTTACAAGACCTGATATATCTTTCGCTGTGGGACTCGATAGTCGCTATATGCACTCTCCTTGAAGCTCTCATTTCCAGGCTGTGGAACGCATTCTCAGATATCTTAAGACAGCTACTGGCCAAGGACTTGTATACAAAACCTCATCTTTCATTCCTACACTAGTGGCATACTCTGATGCCGACTACGCTGGCTCCCTCGACGATCGACGATCTACTAGCGGGTTTTGCACCTATTTTGGAGGACATCTGATTACTTGGCGAAGCAAGAAACAAGCAGTGGTTGCTCGATCCTCAGCAGAAGCAGAATATCGGGCAATGGCTGTTGTGGTCTCTGAACTCACTTGGATTGAGAGTCTCCTTACCGACCTTGGAGTTAAACTATCTTCACCAGCTCTCCTCCTATGTGACAGTCAAGTTATCATACATATTGCTAAGAACCCGGTCTTTCACGAAAGAACGAAGCATATTGAGGTAGATTGTCATTTCATCCGAGAGAAAGTCCATATGAAGAAGATCGAGCTCAAGCATGTTCCGGGTACTGAACAGGTTGCTGACATCCTCACCAAAGCTCTACCTAGTACCCTCTTCTATCAGTGCCTATCCAAGCTTGGCGCATACGACTTGTACGCTCCAGCTTGCGGGGGAGTATTGGAAAAGCCCATGTAAAAGGCCCATTTAATGGCCCTCTTTGTTTGGTTTCTTTCTCCTCCTTCTTTAGTCCCACATCATGTATAGGATTTATTCTTCTCTCCTCTCTCCTATATATTTGTATTCTCACCTTGTAATTAGATACTTGAGGAATACATACAAGCTTTGGGCACTCTCAACAGTAATCAATACCTGTCGTTTGAGTGTACCCTCTTGCAACCAACCTAGTCTTGTATCTTTCCACAACCCTCTGAGTCTTTAGTTTGATAGAGAACATCCACTTGCATCCCACAACAGTCTTTCCTTTAGGTAGATGTACTAGGTCCCATGTGTGATTCTTATCCAAGGCATTCATTTCTGCAAGCATAGCCGCCTTCCACCTGTCATCAGAGAGAGCATCCTTCCACGAAGTAGGAATGGAAGTAGTAGCTAAAGAAGAGACAAAAGCTTTATGGGAAGCTGTTAGGGATGAATAAGAGACGAATTGAGATAACGGGTGTTTTGTAGAAGTACCTTCACTTAGAGTAAAGGATCCTGATGACGGATCAGATGTCTGCTCTAGGACTCTGATAAGGGCCGGTGTGTTTGTTCCCTTGGGGCGACGAGAGTAAACCTGCAGGGGCTTGGCAATAGGAGCAGTAGTTGGCATAGGAGCAATAGGAGACGAAGTTAGCGCAGGAGCAATAGGAGATGGAGTTGGCGCAAGAGCAATGGGAGTTGAAGTAGAGTGATAGTGATATAATGGAGGAATGGGTAAAGGAGTTACGGAACTCACTTCCAACATAGAAGAGGTATTGATGGGAATCCATCGAATCATGCACCTGGAGGGGTTCGCCGCAAGGCGGGACCCAAGTTCATTTATTCGCGCAGGAAGACTTGATCGGATCGCCGATCGGACTCCGCGATTGCGTCTGGGATGTCGTCGCGAGTCAAAACACTATATTAGTTTATATTTTTTGTTTCTTATTGATGTATTTTAAGGGCCGAACCCACCGGCCAATCATAGTCGTTGATGGGGAAGCCCTACCTTTTCTTTTCTTATAAATAGGAGTCTTGAGGGCTGAATTGAACCATTGCAGAATTTGGAGAACACTCATTCCCGGATTCCAGCGATCCCTCCCCGGTGCCGACGCCGTGGAACCTTAGGTGACGACTCCTAGACCTTCAAACTCCTCCCCAAGGTAATCCATACCCCACCTTCGTTTTCCACCCCTCAAATCACATTTCTAGCCGTCGGAAATCATCCAAAACCCGCCCTCCCGCTGTCGGCCTGTTGTATTCCAGCAGCCGACCACCGCCACTACTTCCCCACCCCCTCCCTTGTGTCGCCTCCCAGCCCTCTTTCCCTCTTGTCCCCTGGTTTCGACGCCCCCTCCCTCTTCAGCCCTGGCCGCCGACCCCTGTACCCTCACCCCAGCCCACCGCCGGCCCTCTTACCAAAACCGGCCACCCCCAAGGGTTCCTTTGCCCTAGCCGACCACTCCTCATCTTCCTCCTTCGTGGAACCACCTCTCAACCATCCAAATTCTCTAGATCCATTCAGATCTGAGAATTTCGCCGCCGATCCGTTATTTCCACTGCTCATACTTTCCATTTTTGCCTGGATCCGACCCTAAATAGCGGATCTACCACTCCCCGGCCCGGATTTACCCATTTCCCACCCGATCTTGTCCTTTACCGCCAAAGACAGCCACCTCCCTCGTTTTCACGCCGCCGGCTCCATCTCCAATCGCTGATCTGCACATCCGGCCCTCCAAATCTTCAGTGTCTCGGTTCAGCCCTCTACTTTGTGAGCTTTTGTAGTATTGTACTATTTGATTCAGCATTTTCATTTGCTGATTTATCATATTTTGCTGCGATTCCCGTTTGTGGAACTTTGTTTTGATGCTCTAATAACTTGCAGGATGAGACATTCGTCACGCGCTCCACTTTGGCCCTCCAAGCGGAGGAAAGCCAGTATAATATTGCCAAAATAAATATTTGTTTTTCTATTTTAATATTTGTGTGGTGCTAAATTTTTCATTGCTTACATTTATTTGTCGAAACATCGATCATTGCATTGGATTAGTGTGTCACCCCTGCACTCACACCTATCGTTGTAAGTTTTGTGCACCTGTAGCCTACCCCTACATCATTTTGGTATCAGAGGTCAAGATTAGGCCATTTGCATGCTCCGTAGTGGTAGGACCTTTAGAGAAAGCATGGTAGAGCCTCAAATCATCGACGACCGCACGACGAGCTCGAATTCAGGCGCCGCTTTTGCTGAATTTCAATGCATTATCCTAGACCGTTTTGACGCGTTAGGTGCCTAGTTCAACGATGTGTGTCATGATATTGCCGAGGTGAACCTTCACTTATACCACTTAGAGAATGTCAGGGATACTCTGACACAGCGTGACGAATCACTTGAGGACGACCCTGATGTTCCTCCACGTCAGGACCAACGTCCGAGGGATGGTCCGCCTCCAGCAGACCGCCACCGTCGTGATATTCCTCATCGAGCCCAACCTCAACCTGACCGTGTGGAGAAATCCTGATTTTGCGAAATATCATAGGCAAGTTCCAGCGCGGAATAGACTTCCCCATCAGCGTGATAAGTACCATATGCCACGTCAGCCTCAACCTGACCCCAGAGATCGTGTGCCCTCACACGGCCGCCGTGACCATCACCACGATGAATATTATCCCCCGGATCGGAGAGAGCGTGGTCCTCCACCCGCTCGATACGACTACGCTAATGATGATTATCCTAAGGATTATCCCAACCCACGGAGAGGAGGCCACCACCATGACCTCACTCGTCGCATCCGACTCGACACCCCTTCGTTCGATGGTCGCCTAGATCTGAAAGCCTTCAACGATTGGCTCTTGGACATGGACCACTACTTCGAGTGGTATGACATGAGTGACGAGCGTTGTGTTCGCTTCGCAAAAATGAAGCTGATTGGACAAGCTAAGGTATTCTGTATTAGCGTCGAGAGAGCGTTGGAGCGAGATGGGTACTACCCCATCGCCAGATGGGATGAGAAGAAGCAAAGGTTGAGCGAGAAATACCTCTCTGCCTCCTACCGAGACCAGTTATTTGAGCAGTTGCAGAACTTACGGCACGGGTCACTTACTGTCGCTGAGTATATGGCTCGCTTCGACGAGCTAGTTGTTAGGAGTGACGTCTCGGAGGAACCTATCGTCACCGCCTCCCGATTCAAGGTGGGCCTTCGTTCTGAGATTCAGAGAGAGTTGATTCCACATCGTTTAGAGACGGTCGATCAGATATTCCAGCTCGCTCTCGAGTATGAGCAGTAACTCCGATCTTCTAGCACGAGGCAGTTCACTTCTCGGTCTGAGTCCTCGACTTTTAGGAAACCTGCTCCGCCCCAGACCACCATGGTTGCACCCTCACGTATTACCGCGGATGCGAAGGGCAAATCCATAGCCACTGAAGGCCAGCGACCTGGGGATATTGTGTGTTATAGATGTTCTGGCAGGGGACACATGGCGGCACAGTGCCCCACGCGGAACCTGCTAGTTGAGGGTGAGGAGCAGGATTTGGAAGAAGAGGAGGGTACGGAAGAAATCAAGGCCACTGTCGAGGAAGGCTGGGAGAGTGACGCCGAGAGATCTTTAGAGGTGGGAGTGATTAGACGCCTCCTACACACTCCTCGTGTAAATGAGGATTGGCGACGCACCACCATCTTTTACACACACTTCCCTACTGCAGGCGGCCACTGCAAGTTGGCTATCGACAGTGTGAGTTGTGTGAACATCGTGGCCAAGAAGGGGCTTGACCGTATGCAGGTGAAGTCAAAGCCTCACGCCCACCCATATCGTGTCGTCTGGATAGCCAAGACGGCGATTCAGGTCACCCAGCGTTGCCTCGTCCCGATTACTACTGCATCCTTTCAGGATAAGGTCTGGTGCGATGTTATTCTCATAGACGTCGCCCATGTATTGCTTGGCCTCCCCTGGCCATTTGATCGTGATGTCACGTGCTTCGACCGCTCGAACACGTGTGTCTTTTATGATAGGGGGTGGAAGATTACGTAGACGCCCACCCAGCCCCGAGATAAATCCAAGGGTGTGGTAGAGCCATCTGTGAGAACGAGCGCCTCGAGGCCACTACATATTCTGCGGCGAGGTGAGTTTTTGTGAGATAGTATTGAGTCGGATATTATTTACGTTGTCGCTGTTACTCAGGTCACTGAGGACACCCCTGTTGACCACCCACCCGCGGTGCGTCCCCTTTTAGGCGAGTTTGCGGACATCACGCCTGACGAGCTCCCTAACGAGCTGTCTCCTCCATGAGACATTCAGCATGCTATTGATTTAGTCCCGGGGGCTTCCCTCCCGAACCTGCCCCATTACCGTATGCACCCAGATGAGCATGCTGAGCTCAAGCGGTAGGTCGATGAGCTTCTCCGGAAGCAGTTCATTCACGAGAGTATGAGTCCGTGTGCGGTCCCCGCCCTTCTTACCCCCTAAGAAGGACGGTAGTTGGCGTATGTGCATCAATAGCCGCGTCATTAATAAAATCAAATATCGTTTCCCGATTCCACGACTCGATGACCTTCTGAATACTATGTCCGGTGGCTAGATCTTTTCCAAGATCGACCTCCGTAGTGGGTACTATCAGATACGAGTTCGTGAGGGAGATGAGTGGAAGACAGCATTCAAGACCAAGGATGGTCTGTACGAGTGGCTAGTCATTTCATTTGGGGTATCTAACGCCCCTAGCACGTTTATGCGAGTTATGACGCAGGTGTTGCGGCCCTACATGGGAAACTTTCTGGTAGTATACTTCGAAGACATACTGGTCTATAGCCAGACTCAGGCTACTCACCTCGATCATCTGAGACTTCTCTTTGGCACCCTCCACCAAGAGAAACTGTATGTGAATCTGAAGAAGTGTTCGTTCCTTTCCGAGTCTGTTCACTTTCTGGGGTTTATTATATCGTCTACTGAAGTATCTGTAGATCCCGAGAAGGTCAAGTCCATTCGGGACTGGCCTGTGCCCGCGAATATTCACGAGAGGCTCGTAGCTTTCACGAGCTTGTCACCTTCTATAGGAGGTTTGTACAGGAGTTCAGTACAATCATGACCCCCTACACGAGCTGCCTCAAGAATGGAGAGTTTCAGTGGACCACCGCAGCCACTAGAGCCTTCGAAGAAATTAAGGAGAGATTGACGACGGCTCCCGTCCTACGATTGCCAGATTTTAGTCGCGTCTTTGAGGTCGCATGAGATGCGTCAGGGGTTGGTATATGTGGTGTATTGAGTCAGGAGGGACACCCAGTTTCTTAGTTTAATGAGAAGTTGAATGAAGCTAAGCAGAAATACTCGAATTATGATCGAGAATTTTATGTCATAGTACAGTCTCTGCGTTACTGGAGACACTATCTCCTTCCCCGGGAGTTTGTGTTATATTCCGACCACCAGGCACTATGCTACCTCGACTCGCAACGCAAGCTGGGACACCGGCATGGGAAGTGGGTCGAATATCTGCAGGACTTTTATTATGTTCTCAAGCACCGAGCTGGTGTTGAGAACAAGCTGGTTGATGCGTTGAGTCGTTGTGTATCCCTGTTGCAGACGATGACTGCGAGCGTAGAGGGACTGGAGAGATTGATACCGGACTATCCGACGTGCCCTGATTTTGGCGAGATTTACACCGCTCTGTCCCGAGACCCACCCGTCCCAGTTGAGGGATATCAGATCTATGAGGGATATCTGTACCGGGGCTCCCGCATGTGCATTCCCCGGACATCTTACCGTGATTATCTGATTTGGGAGCTGCACGCGGGCGGGGCCGCAGGCCACTTCGGGCGAGATAAATCCATAGACATTGTCGAGGACCGCCTCTACTAGCCCGGCCTTAAGAAGGGCGTAGCTCGCGTTGTTCGTCATTGTCGTATCTGCCAGACGGCAAAGGGCACTAAGCAGAACATGGGTCTGTACACGCCGTTACCTGTCCCACACCGCCCTTGAGAGAACATTAGCATGGATTTTGTTCTCGGACTTCCCCGAACCTTACGGAAACACGACTCCATCTTTGTGATGGTCGATCGGTTTCCGAAGATGGCGCACTTCATTTCCTGCCGCAAAACGACAAATGCGACTCATGTTGCATCTATATTCATGAGGGATGTCTTTCGACTGCATGGCCTGCCCAAGTCGATCGTATCAGACCGCGATGTGAGATACATGAGTTATTTCTGGAATACCCTGTGACATAAGACGGGCAATATTCGTAGGTTCTCCTCAGCATATCACACACAGACGGACGGACAGACCGAGGTAGTGAATCGGAGTTTGGGAAATCTTTTGCGCTGCCTGGTAGGAGAGCATGTAGGTAGTTGGGACTTAGATCTCCCTATTGCAGAGTTTGCCTACAATAGCTCAGTCAATAGGTCTACCGGGTTGAGTCCATTCCATGTAGTATCAGGATATGACCCAAGGAAACCTATATACCTCGTCCCGAGTCTTTTAAAGCCGCGCCCTAGTGAGTCTGTTGAGTCATTTGCACAGCATTTGGATGAGTTGCATGAGTCGGTTCGCTGACGAATAATAACAAGCAATGAAAATTATAAAGCCCGTGCAGATAAGCGAAGGCGAGAACAAATATTTATTGAAGGCGAAAAGGTAATGGTACGAATCCGCCCAGAGAGGCTCCCTTCGGGGCCTGCCAAGAAGTTAAGCGTCAGGCGAATGGGTTCGTACTCTGTTATTAGTCGTATTGGAACAAATGTCTACCGGCTCGATATCCTGGCTAGTATAGGAATTCACCCAGTGTTTAATGTTGAGGATCTGACTCCATACTAGGAGCCTCATGAGAATGTGGACCCGAGCAGTGGAGATACCCAGCCACCCCCACCCCAACTGTCGTAACTGTACCACCCTCATACGTCCCCACCGTCTGATGGTCACCCCAGTCCACCCACTGTTGACATTCACCCACCTGGGAATTCGTCTTTTTTGGTTTCACCGCAGACACCACCGATCGCACCGGGATCAGATCCCACCAGTTTGTTCTCACCACGGACGGACCACAGTGCCGCTACTTGGTACACTGGTAGGGCCGCCCCGACGCGGACGACACTTGGATACTACCGGCAGAGCTTGATCGACTCGCTCCTGGACTTCGACCTCAGTACGATCATCTTCATTCATCGAAGATGAAGGCTTTTCAGTCGGGGGAGTTGATGGGAATACATCGAATCATGCACCTGGAGGGATTCGCCGCAAGGCGGGACCCACGTTCATTTATTCGTGCAGGAAGACTTGATCGGACTCCGCAGTTGCGTCTGGGACGTCATCACGAGTCAAAACACTATATTAGTTTATATTTTCCTGTTTATTATTGATGTATTTTAAGGGCCGAACCCACCAGCCAATCATAGTCGTTGATGTGGAAGTCCTAGCATTTCTTTTCTTAAAATACGAGTCTTGAGGGCTGAATTGAACCATTGCAAAATTTAGAGAACACTCATTCCCGGATTCCAGCGATCTCTCCCCGGTGCCGACGTCGTGGAACCCTAGGTGACGACTCATAGGCCTCCAAACTCCTCCCCAAGGTAATCCCTACCCCCACCTTCGTTTTCCACCCCTCAAATTTTCTAGCCGCCGGAAATCATCCAAAACCCGCCCTCCCGCTGTCGGCCTGTTGTATTCCAGCAGCTGACCACCGCCACTACTCCCCCCTCCCTTGTGCCGCCGCCAAGCCCTCCTTCACTCATCACCTGGTTCCGCCGCCCCCTCCCTCTTCAGCCCAGGCCGTCGGCCCTTGTACCCTCACCCCATCCCACCGCCGGCCACCCTTACCAAAACCAGCCACCCCCAAGGGTCCCTTTGCCCTAGCCGGCCACTCCTCATCTTCCCCCTTCGTGGAACCACCTCCCAACCATCACAATTCTCTAGATCCATTCAGATCTGAGAATTTCGCCCCCGATCCGTTATTTCCACCGCTCATACTTTCCATTTTTGCCCAAATCCGACCCTAAATAGCGGATCTACCCCTCCCCGGCCCGGATCTACTTGTACGTGGTCGGATCTACCCGTTTCCCACCCGATCTTGTCCTTTACCGCCAAAGACAGACATCGCCCTCGTTTTCAAGTCGTTGGCTCCATTGCCGATCTACACCTCCGGCCCTCCAAATCTTCAGTGTCTCAGTTCAGCCCTCTACTTTGTGAGCTTTTGTAGTATTGTACTATTTGATTCAGCATTTTCATTTGTGATTTATCATATTTTGCTGCAATTCCTGTTTGTGAAACTTTGTTTTGGTGCCCTAACAACTTGCAGGAGGAGACATTCGCCACGCGCTCCGCTTTGGCCCTCCGAGCGAAGGAAAGCCAGTATAATATTGTCAAAATAAATATTTGTTTTTCTATTTTAATATCTGTGTGGTGCTGAATTTTTCATTGTTTACATTTATTTGTCGAAACATCGATCATTTCATCGCATGTAGGTTTGGATTAGTGTGTCACTCTTGCACTCACACCTAGCGTTGTAGGTTTTGTGCACATGTAGCCTACCCCTACATCAGGTCTCCCCCTAAAGTGAGGGCCCATATTAGCTCTCGGATTTAAGGAATGTGACATCCATGATAACAAAGACTTTCTTAAACACCGGGTCAAAGCATTTATAACCCTTTTGAGTAGGAGCATAGACGATAAAAACACACTTGTGAGCACGAGGATCAAGTTTAGTCCTTTGGTGAATATTGACAAAACAAACACAGCCGAATATACGAGGTTGTAAAGTAGTAGGAGGCACCCCAAGAGCGTGAAGAGGAGTGTTATAATTCAGGACACGAGAGGGCAGACGATTAATAAGAAAGACGGCAGTGAGAACATCATCCCCCAATAGTACTTTGGAAGGTGCATATGGAGAAGAAAACACCGGACAACTTCCAAGAGATGACGATTCTTGTGTTCGGCCACCCCATTTTGAGCAGGAGAGTGAACGCAAGACGTTTGATGGATAATCTCATGATACCATAATACACGGTTCACATTCTAATAACAACGACTTGAATAAGTGGTATTAACTTTAATCTCTAATATAAAGAACACAGGTTCAAATTCTAGCAAGAATAAATAAAAATAAAAAAAATACTCTACTTCAGACTTCATAGGTGGCTAAAATTCTATGAAACTTACAATTAGATACCAACCTCGGAAATATGTGGATCTAAACAAATTCTTCTAAACTTTTGAATCCTACAAGCAAGTAAGCTACCTTTCTTCACATTTCTCTAGAGAAAAATCCATATTACCATATAGGTTTTGTATTCCACACAAGAAAAGTATTCTTAAAATACCACAGAAAAATGATTCGCAGGATGACGTATTATTGGTAGGAAAAAAAGGCTGTGATAGAAAAGCAGAATTTGATGATTTCTAAAAAACAATGGAATAACATAATGTGTTTGACCAACCTCATTAGTTTCAGAAGCTGGGGTGAAGGGAGACCATTTGACCTCCACAACTGAATATCAGCGGTTATGCCTTTTATCTTGGGCAAGATGATCTTGTACTCCTTTATAGAACCTGAAGTCAAATAATCATCACTGTCTGTGGAGGAAGGACAATCTGAGCTAAGTTGGATTAGATCGCTTAGGCTGGAAATGCAGCGCTCTAGTGAAATATAAACAAAATCTAGGTCTTGTTCTACTCCATACCACCGAACAATGTTTGGGTGTCGGTCAGAAGCAATAAGATTCTGAATCTCTTTAGAAGCAACATCAAGATGAGCACGCAAAAGACGCTTGACTGCAACTACACGTCCATCATAGATCCCTTCAAAGACAATTGTGCCATTGCTTCCTCGGCCAATTTCAGTATTTGACACAAAAAGTTTGCCAACCCATTTCCCTTCACCAACATTAGATCTTAAAAGGTTCATTAAGTTTGTATCGCTGTTTTGGATGCTAGAATTCCCATTGGTTTCAGTATTCTGCTTTTCTGCTACCATTTTGTCGTCACTGTTTCTAACTGCAGAATTGTTCATGTTTAATGGTTTTCGAGACTTTTTCTTCTTAGGACCGACTGAGATCTTCCCTCTATTATTCAAGTTCTTATCAAAAGTTCTTGGTTCATTTGCTTTCCAAAAATATACAATAAGAACTGCAATTAAGGAAAGGGCCATACAAAACTGCAAGCCCCAGCCTTCAAGAAGCATGATTTTAAGGTTCCACTGACTGCCGAGGTTCTTATCGTGTTCTGAACTATCAGCTAACATGACAGAATCATCTGAAGTAGTTAAAACATTTTCAAATGGGCCATTTCCTAGACGATTTGATCGGGGTTGTAAGCTTGCAACTTCATAAAGCACTTTACTTTCAAAAGGTTTAAACATAACACAATCTCCAGATGAACATTCATTGGCACCTTTAAATGATTCACCTGAAGCATAAAAATGAAGTTCGGCGGGCCCTTGTTGATTCTGGTCACCATCTGTAGCCTCATATAGCATCTGAGGCATGCCAACTGTTTGTTGATAAATATTTTGAGCATCCGCAACAAAATTGTTATGGAAATCAGGTGATGAAGGCAGCATTGGAACTCTAGAATCTGCCATTATCGCATTATTCACCTTGCGTAGGAAGTACACTGGAATATCCTTTTGATATGGGGATAGAAAATTAAGGTCATCACCAGCCTTGATGGGTACCTCATGGTTAACATAAGAAGCAGTTATACGAGATTCCATCATACTCCAATTGGGTGTTCCTAGAAATGAGGAGTTTAAATAGTAATCTGTTCTAACAATGATAATATAATTTCTAGCCTTTTTGCCCATCTCCAGCTTAGGTGAAACTAATTTCTTTCCAAAATTATGAGCGGAAGCCGGATGATTAGAGGGTTGTCTCTCTTTATGCAGTTCCTTACCACTATCAGCATCGAGAAGATATATAGTAGCAATTTTCGAACCAATAGTAATCTCAGGACCTCTTATCTCTGGTGTATTGTGCACATACTCCTCAATTGTCTGCTTAAGTTTCTACAACATGGAAAAGGACAAGACTGTGGTCAGCGGGGACCATGTTTAAAATAAATGCTATTTACTGTACACACACCTACCCTAACCCCGCCATCTGCACAGTACTCATAGAGATTCCAATCTTCACCGGGATATAAAAAGCACCCACTATTATCTGAAATAGCCTGCTCAGAATACGAGAGTGCTGAACCTGTTTGAAGTGACCACTGGATTCCAGATTTGCAGTCGACTGATAAAATAGTTCCATCCAAGGAAGCAAGAAGAAATCTACCAGGCTCACCATTTCTAAAACAGAGATAAAATCTTGTTATGGACAAAAACATACTACCACAATGCACAAAAAATACAACACGCATTTATTCACTGATAATACTTTCTATAAGAAACTGCAAATTTTTTAAGACTCGAGTTGAATAAAAACAGTACCAAGCAAGAACGGTATACTAGGCACTACGCAGACAGTGCTTCAATTACGATCATTTATAAATAATAATAAATTTTATGATAATGTTGCACTGTAAACAGCTATAACTGGAGGTCTTGGTGTCAAATTCTCTTTTGACTATACTATATGTACAGAACATTTAGATACAAGTGAGGAAACTATGCATTAAATGCACAAGTTAGAACCTGCAAAAATTATATAAATCACACATGTGGATGAGCAGCCAAAAGATAGATTTTTCCTTGAGATGTCCTAACTTGTGTTCAATAAAACTGTTCTTTTAAAGGTAAACACCTATTCAACTTTGTATACAACCTTAGTTATTAAAAGTGTAAGGCACACAAAGGCGCAAAGGGGTCTTGGAGCCTGCGCGCAAGGCGTCTGACGAAGGCAAGACACAATCACATTCATTTTAAATAATCAACATCAAACATCATTTCAGCTACTCGATCAAAATTCTTCATCTAATCTACTAATTAATCATTCATTACTATTGTTTATATCTCTTAAAAATAAAATAAATGTGATCATTTGCATTATATCTAAGTTTCAACGCACAATTATCTTTCACAAATATTAAATCAATAAAAAATTATTGTGTTCTTACATTATTTTTTTTTTATTTTTGAAGAAAAAAATTTACAACAAAAATCTCACTCATGCGCGCCTTTTGTATTCCAATGGCACAAATAAGGCGCGCGGAGGCTCAAACCTCTGAGCTCGGTGAGCCTTGAGCCTTACACGCGCCTTTCATAACATAGCCGATTACACTAAGTAGCATCCAGAAGAAGAGGAGATGTCACATTCCAAAGTTTGTCCTCTCCTACAACTACACGACATCGAGCAGGTTCTGCACAAAGAAGAGAGGTTTCATTGAGAAGGTCAAGCGCATACTTGTGTTAGGAGAGAACAATAAAGTTGCGTCTTCTTGCAATTTTGATGTCTAGGAAGTATTTTGGAGAACTCATGTCTGGTGACAAAATGTTTGTGCAGATGTTTTTGTTATTGATATTTGAGATGAATTATTTCCAGTGAGAAAAATGTCATCACATACACAACAAGAATAATTAGCCTGTTAGTGGTGTTTCGTATAAAAAGAGAATGGTCTGCAAAATTTCTGGAAAAACCAATTGTAGAGATGACCCGACTGAGTCTGTTGAACCATGCACGAGGACTTTATTTAAGGTTGGAAGAAAAGACAAAATTGAGGAAGGAATTTAATTATGAAAACATTTTTCATTATTATTGTATTTATAGAGATGAGTACAAGCTCTACTTCAAACCAGGATGTAGGACTAAACATCCAAAAGTAAGAATGGGTCATTAATATGCCTTACATCTTTACAATAAAATTAAGTCTTGAAATGGACAGATTTCATTTTCTTCCACACTCCACTGCAAATTGGAGTGTATAAGTAGTAGGTACCAAACTTGAAAAGGACTTACTATATAGTAGATGACGTAAGGCCTTTGTCATAATATATGACGTTTGATCAACAACAGAAACGTGTCGTAAAATCAACTTTTGAATTTGAACTTTTTCTCTGACAAAATGACAATCAACTTCGATGTGTTTCGGACGCTCATGAAACACAGAATTCTCGACGATGTGGATAGCAACTTGATTATCACAGAAAAAACTGTTTGAGAAGGAAATTAGACGCTCAAATCAGAAAGAAGACTCTCTAGTCATGTAAGTTCCGAAATAACAGAAGTCACTGAGCGATAATCAACCTCTACAGAGGAGCGTACACCAACAGTTTGCTTTTTGCTTTGTCAAGTGACTAGGTGCCCACCAAAATATGTGCAGAATCCACTCGTAGAGCAACGATCGTCGAGAAAGCCGACATAATCAGCAGTAGAGTAGGCAATGAGAGTCAGGGACGAAGAAGGCTAATACACAAGCCCTTGTCTGGGGGCATTCTTCAGATACTTAAGAATACATTCAAAGACCTGGAAATTAGAGTTCCGAGGGTGCATAAAAAGGCTGGCAACTCAAACAGTAAATGATATATCTAGTATTGTGACAATGAGATAAATAAGTTTGTCAACCAAACGGCGGTAGTACTCCAGATTAGAAAGAAGCAGTCATTATTGGATGCATGAGCGCATAATTTGTGATTGACATCCATAGGTGGTTCAACGGGCTTACATCTCGAATAGCCTACAACACGGAGAAGGTCGAGGCAGTATTTCCTTTGGGACAATGAGCAACCTCAATACCCAAGAAGTATCGGAGGGGACCCAAATTCTTAGTCTGAAACTGTGAGGCCAAATGTTGCTTGACCAAAGTGATGTCGGGAATTTCATCTCCTGTTAAAAGAATATCATCAACATAGACAAAAAGAACCACAATGCATGTTGTACGTCGACGAATAAACAAAGAAAAATCGGTAGAGCTCCAAGTAAAGCCAATATCACGAACAACTCGGCTAAATTTATCAAACCATGCCCGCGGGGACTGTCTAAGGTCATACAGAGATTTTCGAAGGTGACAAACCAGAGACTCTCCCTGGTTTCATAACCAGGAGGTTGTTGCATGTACACAGTTTCTGTTGTTCGGCTGAATATTATTTCATTTTGGATAAAGGACCCCTTTATATATAGAGGGGATACAAAAATAGAAGGAAAACAAAAAATAAAACATATTTCAACACTCCAGCTCAAGTTGGGTGTGAGATGTTAATCATGCCCAACTTGTCAACAATTGTTCCAAATATATTCTCACTAACCATTTGGTGAGAATGTTGATAGCTGTATGTCAGAGAGCGCAAAGGGAGTACACACAATTCCTCTCTCAATATTCCCCTTGATAAAGTGTTCATCGACTTCAATGTGTTTAGTGCGGCCAAGTTAAGCGGGATTGTATGTGATACTAATAGCTGATTTATTGTCACAATACAGCTGCATGGGTCCTGCTTCAATAAGACCAAGTCACTCATCAATGAGAGTAGCCATAAGCCTTCACAAACCCCGTGAGTCATAGCTCTAAATTCGGCTTCTGTGTTGGATCTTGTCACAACTTGTTGTTTCTTGCTCCTCCAAGTAACAAGTTTTCCGCCAACAAGGGAACAATATCCTGAAGTTGATCGTCGATCCTCAACAGACTCGACCCAATCAGCATCAGTATAAACTTCAATACTAAGACCTGGATTCGGAGTAAATAGGATACCCCTTCTAGATGAGGATTTGAGGTACCTAAGAATTTTGTGAGCTACATCCATATGACGAGTCTTTGGAGCATGCATGAACTGGCTGATAACACTCACCGCATAAGAAATATCTGGGTAAGTGTGAGACAGGTAGATCAGCCTCCCCATTAATCTTTGAAAACCATAGTTGTCTTCAATCACCTCTTTATCATTGCGCCCCAATCGGTGATTTGCTTCAATCGGGGTGTCAGCTGGTCTACATTCACTTATCCCCACCTTCTCAAGGAGATCCAGAGTATATTTTATCTGAGAAATGAAGATTCCCTGCTTGGATCTTGCGACCTCAATACCGAAGAAATACTTGAGTTTTCTCAGGTCCTTGACATCAGACTCCCTGGATAATTTATGTTTTAGATTCTGGATTTCTTTGACATCATCCTTTATTATGACTATATCATCAACATATACAATGAGAACGGTGAGCTTCCCGGTCCAATGTTTGATAAACAATGTGTGATCAACATTACTCTGGTGATATCCAAATGACACCATAGCTTTGTGTAACTCCCAAACCAGGCTCTTGGGGATTGTTTCAGTTCATATAGAGCCTTTTTAAATCTGCAGACTTTCCCTTCTGCACCTCAAAGAGTCCAACCTTTGCAGGCAGTACAGGATAACAAGACCCTAATAGTGTTCATCTCTGCCACCGAGACCCTGATAGTCAATACCAAGGATTTGTGTATAACCTCTTGCAACCAGGTTTGTCTTGTATCTCTCGACAATCCCTTGAGAATTCTGCTTAACAGAGAACACTCATTTACACCTAGAGATGAAAGACTAGGCAGACCTTTCACCAGCCCTCTTGTCGCAATAGTGTTCAACTTGTATATCTCAATGTGTCCAAGCCTCTCATGTCAGATGGCAGCGCTGTCATTCGCCCTCATTTTCTCAACATAAGAACTTGTTACAAAACAAACAAGTCCTTCACTCGTCTCCCGACATGAGTAACGTCAGCCTTCACCGCTAACATGTTTCTGAGAAACTTCACTTTTGTTGGGTCAAGCAGAACGTGATAACCAGTATCAACAGCATTGGTCACTGAGAACAAGTTCTTCTTCATTCCTGACACGTGATATACGTTTTTCAAGGTGAGCGGCCCCTTATCACTGACCAAAGAGACTTTTTCCTTCTTTTCGACTGCATGGACAGTATCATCAGCAGTAATAATAGTATCATTACATTTGTACGTCTGTAGATAAGTGAACTTCGACTCGTCTCCAGTGAGGTGATGACCACACCCCGAGTCCACGATCCAATACTCCTGGAAATTGATGGAGGACAAGGCACGAACAGACATTGTCATGTCTGCCAAGAAGCAATTCCCCCACCCATCTTCACCCTTGGATCCACCTTCTCTTTCAGCAGCATGACCTGGCTGAAGATTCACCTTGCAGCCTTTCTTGAAATAACCAGACTTGTTGCATCTGTAACACCTGAGTCCACCCTTATTATCTTCATCTTGCTTAGAAGACTTGCTCCTCTCCTGCTGCGATGAGGTAGAAGCATCATCTTCACCAGAATACTTCTTCTTCTTGTCCCATTTTTCTTCTTCCCAGAAAACAGAGCTTCGATATCTCCCCCAGAGATAGAGACTTCAACCATCTGTCTTGCTAAACTCTCCTGAGAGGCAAGCAAGTTTTCCAACTCTAGTAGAAACGGTTGAGTAGCCCGCCCTTGCACTGAAGTAACGAAAGCAAGATACTTCTTCCGCAAGTAGCGGATAATGTGTCTCTTTAACTTAGCCTCAGAGATAGGCTCTTTTAGGTCGAGTGCAGAGATCTCAGCACATAAGTTCTTCATCTTTAAGAAGAAAAAAGAAATAGTCAAATTTTCTTGAGTTGTTCTCGCCAACTCATTCTCCATAAATTGTAGCTTTACTACATTCTTCTTATTGAATAAGCCATCCAAGGCTGTCAAAATCTCAGCAGCTGACCTACATTCAATGATGTGGTCAAACAACTCTGGTGAAATTGCTCTCTTCTGAGTGAACTCTACCTTAACATTGATTCTCCTCCAGCCTCTCACCTCCTGAGCATTGGCTCCAGCAGCAGTCACTTTCTTGTCTATCATCCCCACCGACAATCTCCCAGAGGTCCTCGCCTAGAAGATAACTCTTTATACAAGATTTCCACTTCTTGTAATTTGTATGAGTCAGCAGCTCAATACCAAAATCTTTTGCATATCCACCTTTCATTCTACTTCTCCTGGTTTATTTAACTTTCAAAGGTACTTAGCAAAGTTCCGTGGCTAATAACTATTAAAACCTTTGTCCCTCAGATACCATGTAAAATTTTATAAAACAAGAGGTTGCAGGAACACTTCGACCATCTAAGTCAAGTAAACCACTAGTAAATAGAAGATGCAAAAACACACTTATATTATTCACTGCTTTACAATGCGAGACATACATTAGGAGACATGATTTCGCAATGCACTTGATGGAGATGACAAAATGTAACAACCCGTTTTTTCGTTATAAGTTATAATAATAATAATATTAATAAAATTATTAACCTAAGTCATAACCCCTCTCATTTACCCCGAGCCCCCCCCCCCCCCATTCTTTTATTCCTGCAAACCCGCAAACCCGCACCTGTCGGCCTAGGTTTTTCTCTCCCGTCTCTCGCTGCTCTCCCGCGCGCCGCATCGCCTGCCTTCAACCGCTCTCATGCCTCCTGTCGCCTCCTCCTCTCGCTCTGTCCGACGATTTCCACTGCTCCAGGGGTCAGCTCCGCCTCTTGCGCCTCTTCCTTCTCCTTCTTAAATCATGGCCAACAACCTCTTCTCCTCTCCATTTCTGGAGGTCGGCATCAACAGCCACTCCCCTCTCCTACTCCAGCAGCCGCCTCTTCTCCCTCCAGCAACCCTAATTTTTGCTCGTCTTCTTCGATTTGGCTGAGATCTGCAATAGAGTAGTTAGGGTTTGCTGGGTGGGCTCAAATTTGGCTCTTTGAACCCGATTTTGACCTCCTTGGGTAAGAAATCTCTCTATTTTCCTCTTTTCAAATTTTATTGAGATTATTTGTTAAATTTTTGCTCTCCAAATAAATACTTTTGTGTCGACCTAATTTGCATTCAGCATATACTCGACTAATCCTTGCAATATTTGTGATTTCTGGCATCGTTCATCGCGTCAATTGACGGTTCGTGAAGGAAGTCATCTCTGAATTAGGGTTTTCCCCAAGCCGAGTGTCGTCAAGTCTCCGTGTCCGCGTGGGAATCTCTTCTCCCCTCACCTTTGAGGGAGGTAAATTTCTTAGTCGTTCTTGATTTAGCTATGTATCGAATCATGCGTGTGTTAACGTAATGAATATTACATTGTCTTTTTCGTTGTTCATATACAGGCCTGATTAGGGTTTCTAAATCCTGCTTGCGTCGCTTAGTCGCCTCCGTCAGATTCAGCCTTCTTCAGACAAGTAGAGACATCTCTCTCTCTCTCTCTTGCAAACATTGTGTGTAATTTAATGCTTCTATGTTCTTTGATTCATGACTGCATTTTGGTATATGTTGATCTGTTAACGGATTTGTATCCTAACTGTTTTGTCTGTTCTTACGATTCTTTGATTTCACACTGTAACGTTTGGTTTGTCAATAAATTTAGATCTTGAATACCTAGTCTGATAAGTTAAAAATTTAGGTTATAATATGTTTGGAATTACTTAAATTTGTGATTATGAGCAAGTCTTAGATTGATATACACTTAGATGAAGGATTTTAGTTGGATATTTACTAGGGCGAATGATTTGATCTATTTTAATGAATAATTTGAGGACAGTAAGTTTGAGCACGAGCATTAATAGATTTGAATTATCATTGTTAAGGCTCCTGGTTAGTGATTTAAAGATTTTTGTGCTATGTCACGCTCGTGTCGTACACACATTTGAATTAGAAGATCACACTTATAACGAATTATGAATAACAAATATATGTTTGGTGTTTCTATATCATGCTCGGTTGTGAACGCATGGTTTTTCTTGGAAGATAACTATGCCCTAGAATTTGTTTAACCTAGGCGAGTTCTCGATATCTCCGATCCAACAGTTGTCAACTTATCTCTGTAATTTACTCGATAAATCTTCTTGATATTTTGACCTTGACCTCTTCGAACCTGCAAGTCTTAAACTCACTGTTTGGTTTCCTTCTGTGCGTCGAGTCTGGTTTCGTATGTCTGTCTGAGTAAAACTTATACTTGTTCTGATCGCTGACTTTAAGTATTTTTGTTTCCATTAAAAGTCACCTAAGTATGAAATTCGAAAATAAATCCGTAGTTGTAAGCAAATCCTTGAACTGTAACGTCTAACTGGGCATCTGTCTGCCGTTATGGTCACGGCAAGCAGGATTACTTTTCCGACAAGACTTGCACGCAGATCTGATCGTGAATCATGGGCTCCTGCTATAGCACCTACACCCTTCATCGATCACGACTTACAACATATTACATGATTAATGTTAGGCTATGCTCCGGAGTAGTCTAATACACTAATTTGTTCCGTTTAGCTCTTTTGTTTACTGTCATTGAATAGTTTTGTTTCATGAGAAACTGGTACACTCATGCTTTTCTGGTTCTATTACTGTTCTATACTTTACTCTGCTCATCCTGTTTATTTCAATGTTCTGAGGTTTTTTCTTTGTGTTTTGGAATTGCCTTAGCTTTCGTGCCAGAGCCGCCAGGTTCCTGAGCCCGATCTGCATCAAACTTCTGCTTTCCGATGATTGATCTTCTAGCAGTGTCAGGTTTGATGTTTTTGATTCATTTCTTTTACTGTCAGATGTTTTTTTATGTGATAATTATGAACAGTAATACATGGACAACTGCTACGCTATTAAATACTATTTACTAGAATTTGATGTAAATGCATGTACATCCTCATTTGAATCATAATTGCATGAAATCTATAGTAGTACCCTGTAAAAAAACATGAATTTTATAAGACACGTGTGCATTTAAAATTCACATTATTCTAAACTCAAAAAACTTCCGTAAATAAATAAAACAACATGTTTTCTCCAAAAATAACTACTTTCAAATTATTTAAAGTATTTTCTGCATCCGCCTTAGCAGACATGTCTTTCTTTCCGCCCATGTTTGTGGCATCACGGCCCGCCCGAAGCGCACTCTGACTTTTGTCTAGACTGGTCGTGATCGTTGGTATCAGAGCCAGGTTAGTTTCAAAGGATAAAGTACTTTGTTATTATTAAATATTTTGAACTTTATTATAAAAAAACAATATACATGCATCAATTCTTCACTCACTTATCATTATCTGTTGTTCGCGGCTGAAACACGCACACTCACTCATAAGCATGAGTAGTACGCACATGAATGTTAAGGGTTATGGGCAAACTTAACATTTTTGTGCATATGAAATTTCCACTAGGATATACATCGATTGCGAATATTAAATTGTATGTGCGGTTTAATATTTCTAAGTGCGCTGACATTAGAGTCTGAATATGCATGACATGTTAAATGATATGAACATGGCATGTGTATTAATTCATTTGCATTCATATCATAAGTATTGCACAAGTGTGAAGCCAAAAATAACAATAATGATTGTATACATATGGATTTTCTATTTGCTTTACATTGCACATGATCTCGGCATTGCACTTGCATGATTATTACCTAGAGTTGTCCAATGAAAATGTTGAAATTATTACATAATTTGTGTACCTAACAGTATGAAATGTGTTAGAATCTTTAGTTTTAAGTGTTCGATATTCGTATTCAGGTTTATTTGTTCTGCTTAGCTATCGATCTTATTATATCCTCTTGTTCTCCTTCTAGATTGTTTCTAAGTGTCAGCAAGAAATGAGGTTATTCTTGTGAATTGCTCTGTTGTATTTCTTCAGCGTTGTCTTGTGATTCTCCAACTCCAGTTTGACTCGCTTCCGTCGATGCTCAATCATCATTCAGCTTTTTTTCCCATGTTGATGTTTTATTTTCGCTTCGTGCGAGATCTTTTCGCTCTCGGATTCTCATGTTTTGCCGCTCAATTTCGAGCTAATTGAAAAAATTCATGTGCTCATTGAAGACAATATTTTTTATCTGGTCGTACCTGCTAAGTCTAAAGAGTTCTTCTGTAAACTTGAATCTGACATGTGTTGCAGTACATAAAACCTTTCTCTTGATTTTGATAAGTCTTTGCGCTTGTTCTCCTATTTGTTTCTTTGTGTTCATAGTTAACTTCTATATCTTGACCTGCAAACCATGTTAGAACGAATGTCATCTGAATTTTCGCCCTAAAAGTCCCCATTCAGAGAGCTTCTCAGGAAAGTTTCGGGACGAAACTTCCTAAGTATGGGAGAATGTAACAACCCGATTTTTTCGTTATAAGTAATAATAATATTATTATTATTAATAAAATTATTACCCTAAGTCATAACCCCTCTCATTTAACCCGAGCCGCCCCCCCTTCTTTTATTCCCGCAAACCCGCAAACTCGCACCTGTCGGCCAAGGTTTTTCTCTCCCGTCTCCCGCTGCTCTACCGCGCGGCGCATTGTCTGCCTCCAGCAACTCTCATGCCTCTCGTCGTCGCCTCCTATCGCTCTGGCCGACGATTTCCTCTGCTCCAGGGGTTAGCTCCGCCTCCTGCGCCTCTTCCTTCTCCTTAAGCCGTGAACAACTCTGGGAGGCCGACAACCTCTTCTCCTCTCCATTTCTGGAGGTCGGCATCAACAGCCACCCCCCTCTCCTCCTCCAGCAGCCGCCTCTTCTCCCTCCAGCAACCCTATTTTTTGCTCGTCTTCTTCGATTTGGCCGAGATCTGCAATCGAGTAGTTACAGATTGCTGGGTGGGCTCAAATTTGGTTCCTTGAACCCGATTTTGACCTCCTTGGGTAAGAAATCTCTCTATTTTCCTCTTTTCAGATTTTATTGAGATTATTCGTTAAATTTTTGCTCTCCAAATAAATGTTTTTGTGTCGACCTAATTTACGTTCGGCATATACTCGACTAATCCTTGCTATATTTGTGATTTTCGGCATCGTTCGTCGCGTCAATTGACGGTTCATGAAGGAAGTCCTCTCCGAATTAGGGTTTTCCCCTAGCCGAGCGCCACTAAGTCTCCGTGTCCGCGTGGGAATCTCTTCTCCCCTCACCTTTGAGGGAGGTAAATTTCTTAGTCGTTTTTGATTTAGCTATGTATCGAATCATGTCTGTGTTAACGTAATGAATCCTACTTTGTCTTTTTCACTGTTCATATACAAGTCCGATTAGGGTTTCTAAATCCTGTTTGTGTCGCTTAGCCGCCTCCAGCAGATTCAGCCTCCTTCAGGCAAGTAGAGACCTCTCTCTCTCTCTTGCAAGCATTGTGTGTAATTTAATGTCTCTGTTCTTTGATTCATGACTGCATTTCGGTATATGTTGATTGTTAACGGATTTGTATCTTAACTGTTTTGTCTGTTCTTACGATTCTTTGATTTCACCCTGTAACGTTTGGTTTGTCAATAAGTTTACATCTTGAATACCCAGTCTGATAAGTTAATAATTTAGGTTATAATATGTTTGGAATTACTTAATTTGTGATTATGAGCAAGTCTTAGATTGATATACACTTAGATGAAGGATTTTAGTTGGATATTTACTGGGGCGAATGATTTGATCTATTTTGATAAATAATTTGAGGACAGTAAGTTTGAGCACGAGCATTAATAGATTTGAATGATCATTGTTAAGGCTCCTGACTAGTGATTTAAAGATTGTTGGGTTATGTCACGCTCGTGCCGTATACACATTTGAATTGGAAGATCACACTTGTAACAAATTATAAATAACAAATATATGTTTGGTGTTTTTATATCATGCTCGGTAGTGAACGCATGTTTTTCTTGGAAGATAACTATGCCCTAGAATTTGTTTAACCTAGGCGAGTTCTTGATATCTCCGATCTGACACCTGTTAACTTACCTCTGTAATTTATTCGATAAATCTTCTTGATATTTTGACCTTGACCTCTCGAACCCGTGAGGCTTAAACTTACTGTTTGGTTCCTTCTATGTCATCGAGTCTGGTTTCGTATGTCTGTTTGAGTAAAACATATTCTTGAACTTTAAGTATTTTTGTTTTCGTTAAAAATCACCTAAGTATGAAATTCGAAAACAAATTCATAGTTGTAAACAAATACTTGAACTGTAGCATCTAACTGGGCATCTGTTTGTCGTCATGGTCACGGCAAGCAGGATTACTTTTCCGACAAGACTTGCACGCAGATCTGATCGTGAACCATGGGCGTCCGCTATAGCACTTACACGCTTCATCGATCGCGGCTTACAACATATTACATGATTAATGTTAGGCTATGCTCTGGAGTAGTCTAATACACTAATTTGTTCTATTTAACTCTTTTGTTTGCTGGTCATTGAATAGTTTTACTTCATGAGAAACTGGTACACTCATGTTTTTCTGGCTCTGTTACTGTTCTATACTTTACTTTGCTCACCTTGTTTATTTCAATGTTCTGAGGCTTTTTTTTTTGTTTTGGAATTGTCTTAGCTTTCGTGTCAGAGCCGACGGGTTCCTGAGCCTGATCTGCATCAAGCTTCTGCTCTCCGATGATTGATCTTCTAGCCGTGTCAGGTTTCATGTTTTTGATTCATTTCTTTTACGGTCAGATGTTTTCATAATGTGATAATTATGAACAGTAATACAGGGACAACTGCTAGACTATTAAATACTATGCACTAGAATTTGATGTAAATGCATGTGCATTCTCTTTTGAATCATAATTGCATGAAATCTATAGTAGTACCCTGTAAAAAAACATGAATTTTACAAGATACGTGTGCATTTAAAATTCACATTATTCTAAACTCAAAAAACTTCCGCAAATAAATAAAACAACTTGTTTTCTCCAAAAATAACTACTTTCAAACTATTTTAAGTATTCTTTGCATCCGCCTTAGCCGGCATGGCTTTCTTTTCGCTTATGTCTGTGGCATCACAGCCCGCCTGAAGCGCACTCTGACTTTTGTCGAGACGGGTCGTGACACAAAGCAAATAAGCAAGTATAAAATTGGAAGACAGAAAACTGTAACTGCCTAGCTGCCAATCCGCCAAATTATCCGCGAGGTCGCGTGAAGAGTGAAAGCTGTCAACCCGCTAAACTGCCAGACCGCACCACTAGCCGTGTAAAATGCCTCTTCTGAACTGAAACTGAACTGCCAACTGCCCACAACTCTGGTCGCCTGACCGCAAGGTCGCCTGACCGCAAGGTCGCCTGACCGATGAATTGCACAAACAGCTTATTCGAACTGCCAGTAAGACCGCCAGTGGTGAACTGACTTATTGAAACTGGGAAAACTTCCAAGGAAGAAGACCGTCTGATCGCTGAACCTGCAACCTGTTGTTAACCGCTGACTGTTATCTGCTAATCCGCACTGACTCCACTGACTTCACCGTCAGAACAAGTTTCCTGGCTGCTCATTGTTAGCCGCACAATCTGCAAAAACAACAAACGATCAGGTCATTTCTCCTTGCCGCATGGTTAGAAAACTTTAACCGCAAGTTTAACCCAATCAATAGTTCTTACAGTTCCTGTTATTAATGACGAGGCAAGCACCCCTATTTATAGGCGGGAAGGCGGATACAGTCACCGCCCTGGGGTATAAAGTAATCGCCAGCATAATGGCGGATAGCAGCACCAGACCACACAACAATGCGGAATGCCAACACCAGACCACATCTGCCGGTCTCTGCGGTCTATCAAACCAGACCGCGCATTCCGACGGTAGCCAAATCCTAACCGCACTGACAGCAAACCAGGGAACATGCTGACTCAGACCGCGAGGACAAAGGTGGCCAAGGAACATGACTTACATTAAAGTCAAGTTGCGCTACCCGCGCGGTCTCCGCGGTCAGAGTCATCTGTGCGGTCTGCACACTTCAGACCGCCCACTTCCAACTTCAACATTTTTAACATTGTGTTGATATTTTCACCAAAACTATATCAATTTAAGAAAATAATTATGTGTTATGTTAATGTCAGAACTTCACAAATCAAGAAGGCGATCAATCAAGGTGGGCTTGGTCTACTAAAATTGGCATGTTTAATCAAGCTTTATATCAATCGAAAAGAGCTTTTTTGGTTGTGTAAGCCTCGGTAAAACGTATATTCCAACCAAATTAAAACAAGTAAAAGGGACAATCAAATGGGAACAAAATTTAGGCCATATGCATTAATGATCAAACTCCTTATGCAAAATTTACAAGTTCGTACTAAAGATACAACTCATTTATACAAAAGCTTAAGCCAACAGATTGTATTTCAAAACTAATGTAGTGTTAAACTATTCTGTACGCTGTGTGAGACTAAACTCAATACTTACAAGCTATGAAGCACGGATACTTCCTCGAAGGCAGCATACCCATACCGGATACGTATTCGGTACCGGTACGTACCTGACACTCAACGGATACACCTATGTGGACACACTTGGACTTAGCACATCTTTCTGCGTATTGTGATAGGAGTCTGTTTTTCTAAAGTAAACAAAAGTTTGATCTATGCTAGAAAGCGTTGGTACGTCTAATTAAGTTGAGTATCCTTACCGAGTATGTTTTTGGTACTAGTATGTTTTTGTTATAAGTACGTGTATTAAACGTGTTGATACGACGCAAATTATTAACAAAATGGCTAACTTGCCTCGAGACTAACCGGAGATTGAAAATGTTGATCTTCAATAATGAAATTGATCTCTAACAATGAAGATGAAAAAAAATGATGAGTAAAATTAAGTTTAATTTTATCTCTTTTGATTAAACATATAAGATATTAAACTTTGTAATATTTATGAATGCTTAATTTGAAAACTTCACGTTGTGTTACATTGATTTGTGAACTTGTACTTTGTTGGAAAAGCCCACTTAACATTAGGCTCATTTGTATAGCATTTATTGCTTTTTCTCTCCTCTCTTTAGTCTCACATTGTGTATAGGACTTTTCTCTCTCTTTCTCTCATCTATATATATGTACTCATTCTTTGTATTTGTATCAAGTGGACATATATACAAGGTTGGCTTTCTCCATTTCTACATGGTATCAGAGCCAGGTTCGACTCTCCTGCGGACTCCCTCTTCTGTCCGCCCTGCAGCCTGCGGTCTCTGCGGCCTCCCTTGTCCAGTCCGCACCCTCTAGTCGCATCTCTCCTGCGGCCTCACTTTTCCTGTCTGCTTCCTCTCCCGTGGATCCACTTCTTCCCCCCCCCCCCTCTCCCTATCTCCTCTGGCCCCCTCCTTTTATAGCCATCCTGTGGGGTCCACTGCTTCCCCTTGTCCGCTGCGGCCTCTTCCTGTCCGGCGCGACCTCGGCGACCTCTCTCCTTGATCTCCTTCATCCGCCGTTCGCGCTGCGTTCGCCAGCTCGCCAGTTCGCCAGCTCGCCAGCTCGCCAGTTCGCCAGCTCGCCAGCTCGCCAGCTCGCCAGCTCGCCAGCCCGCCAGCTCGCAAGTCAGCCCCGGCGTGTCCTCTCTTATCAGTTCACTCCTGTCCGCCGCGGTCTGACCCAGACCGCCGCGACCTGGACCAGCCCGCATCATCCTCCAGCTCGCCGCGACCTCATCCAGGTCGCCGCGTCCTCACCCAGTCCGCTGTCTGTTTGCTTCCTCTAGCTGCTGCCTCCAGTCCGCTGCGGTCTCCTCCAGCTCGCTGCGGCCTCCTCCCACTCGCTGCGGCCTCCTTCAGCTCGCTGCGGCCTCCAGCCCGCTGCGGTCTCCTCCAGCTCGCTGCGGCCTCCAGCCCGCTGCGGTCTCATCCAATTTGCTGCGGCCTCCTTCCAGCTCGCTGCGGCCTCCTTCAAGCTCGATGCGGCCTCCATGTCTACCTCTGCAGACTCCGTCGGTACGGCAGTTCCTCCTGAACGCCCGGCCTCTATACCGGATGTCCGAGACGAGCTCCGGATCACCACAATTTCGCTCACTGGCAAGAAGAACTTTGTGGAATGGGCACACTCAGTTCGCCGTGTCCTTCAGTCCAAGGGATTCCTTCATCATCTGACCCAGACCGTTATTGGTGTCCCTACTAAGGAGTGGTTACGCAATGATGGGCGTGTGCAGACTTGGCTCCTCAACTCTCTTGATGGAGAATCTTATCGTCTGGCCATGTATCATGAGACGGCCAAAGGCATGTGGGACGAGCTACACACCCTCTACTCCGGCAAAGATAGTCTCCACCATCTCTATGATATCATCACCGCTCTCCAGGCCCTTGACAGCAGTGACGCCACCGACTTGACGTCCTTTGTTGCTCAAGCCCGGTCTCTGGTTGAGGCTTGGATCCACCATCAGCCTCCCACTCTAGATCTCGCTGCTCAACGTACCCAGAAGGAAGCTGTGGGTATCGCCATGATGATGGCCCGGGTACCCCCTCATCTTCACAGTGTCCGGGCTCACATCCTCTCCTCTACTGTTACACCGTCCTTTTCCGACGTGTGCTCAATGCTTCTCAAAGTCTCCCCGCCTCCGGATGTTCCCGGACTTCCTTCTCCGGCCCTTGTTCAACAGGCACCTGCTCCCTTACTACCTCTTCCCCCCTCTGCCCGTGGTGGCCGCTCTGACTCTCGCGGCCGGGGTCGCGGTGGCCGGTTTAGGCCTCAATGCTCGTTCTGTGGTAAAGTTGGTCATCTTGAGGCCACTTGCTTTCGCAAACATGGCCGTCCTCCTCGTCCACATGCCTCTGCTGCTACTACCGACTCTGCCTCCTCTCGTACTGAGCTCGACGAGGTTCGTCTTCAGCTCCAGCATCTTCATGGCTTGCTCAGCCGTCCGCCTGCCTCGGTTGCCTCTGCTGCCTCTCTCTCCAATGAAGGTATCGTCTGTCTATCCTCTGGCACGCGCTGGATCCTTGATTCTGGTGCCACTCATCATATCACCTCTGTTAAGCCATCACAGTACTTGTCTTCACCTCACCCGAAGTACATTACTGTTGCTAATGGGGCGTCGGTTCCCGTATCTGGATGTGCTGATATTTCTCTCACATCTTCTCTCCTCCTGCGCTCGGCTCTACATGTTCCGGGCTCTCCTTTCAATTTACTCTCTGTCGGTCGTCTTACTACTGATTCTAATTACTCAGTGACATTTACTTCTTCTTCTTTTCTCATACAGGATCAGCAGACGCAGACTATCATTGGTAGAGGACGGCTGCAGAATGGGCTCTATCTCCTTGACGACTCTCCTACTGTCCTCGCATCTACCTCCTCTTCGGATTGGCATCGCCGTCTGGGACATGCTCCTCTTCCAGTCCTCCGGAAGGCTCTTCCTGATGTCACTCTCCCTGCTTTTCGTTGCGACACATGTATTTTGGGCAAACAGCCCCGTTCTTCTTTTCCCCCTCATTGTACTCGGAGCTCCGCTCCTTTTATTTTAGTACACTCCGATATATGGGGTCCGTACAAAGTTACTAGTATTTCTGGCTATCGCTATTTTCTTACTTTTATTGATGATTACTCTCGCATGACATGGTTATATCTCCTTCGGGATCGCTCTGAACTTCCCTGCGTATTCCGGGCTTTCGTCCTCGAGACTCGCACTCAGTTCTCTGCGCCTATTCGCACTATTCGTACAGACAATGCGCGGGAGTACACCAGCCATACGTTTGTCACTCTCTGCTCTGAATTCGGCATTCTTCATCAAACCTCTTGTCCGTACACTCCACAACAGAATGGTGTCGCCGAGCGCAAGAATCGTCACCTTCTTGATGTCGCTCGCTCGCTTATGCTTCAAATGCAGGTCCCCAAACCGTACTGGAACTACGCTCTCTCCACGGCTTGCTTCCTCATCAACCGCCTCCCGTCTTCTGTCCTCCAGTATGCTACTCCCTTCCGCCTCCTCTTTCCCACAACTTCGCCTTTTCCTCTCCCGCCACGGGTGTTTGGGTGTACCTGCTACGTTCACCACCTCGGTCCCTCCACGGACAAGTTGGACCCTCGTGCCACCAAGCAGATCTTTGTCGAGTACTCGCGCACTCAGAAGGGTTATGTATGTTATTCGCCTACTACCCGCAAGGTTACTGTCTCGCCTGACGTAACTTTCCGTGAAGATCTTCCTTTCTTCCCTGCTCCGGATATCGCTCTGCCTCCCGCTCCCGTCGTTCGTCCTATCATTCCTGCTCCTCACTCCTCAGCCTCTCTCCCTTCCCCGCCTCCGGTCCGTCCACCACCTCCGGTTATCCGGGTCTATTCTCGTCGCTCTCCTCATTCTGTGGCTCCTCTGCAGTCGGCTTCGCCCTCTGGTGCTCTGCTCCCTGCTGCTCCGGCTCCCGTCTCCACCGCTCATCCGATGGCGAACTACGTCTCGCTCCATCGCCTCTCCCCCTCTCTTCTTCACCTTGCCACCTCCTTATCTTCTGTTTCAGTCCCTAACTCTTTGCAGGAGGCGCTTCACCATCCTGGCTGGCGGGCTGCCATGGACGAAGAAATGACGGCCCTTTGGGCCAACCAGACCTGGGTCTTGGTTCCCTTACCTCCCGGTCAGCACCCTGTTGGATGCAAATGGGTCTTCGTCATCAAGCATGCTCCGGATGGCACTATTGCCCGACTGAAGGCCCGTCTTGTGGCCCGGGGCTTCACACAACAGGAGGGCCTCGACTATGAGGAAACATTCTCTCCGGTGGCCAAGCTTAACACTGTCCGCGTTCTTCTCTCCGTCGCGGTACACCGCCGCTGGCCTCTTCATCAACTTGATATCAAGAACGCCTTTTTGAATGGCGACCTTCAGGAAACTGTCTACATGCGCCAACCGCCCGGGTTTGAGACCACGGGGGAGTCTCGGGTCTGTCTTCTCAAAAAGTCAATTTATGGTCTCAAACAGTCCCCACGGGCGTGGTTTGACAAGTTTAGCAAGGTGGTTCGGGACATGGGATTCACTCGGAGCTCTGCAGATTTCTCCCTCTTTACCCGACACCGGGCCACTGGCACCATTCTTCTGTTGGTTTATGTTGACGACATCCTTCTCACTGGGGATGACTCAAAGGGGATTCAAGACGTCAAACAACACCTGAGCACTGTTTTTCAGACTAAAGATCTGGGGAAACTTCGCTACTTCCTTGGTCTCGAGATCGCCCGGCGGCCGGACGGTTGGTACTCTCCCAACGAAAGTACTGTCTCGATCTTCTCAAAGATGCTGGTCAGTCTGGTTGCAAGTCAGCATGTACCCCGATGGAGGCAAATCACAAATTATGCGCTCATGCTTCGGATGACGATTTGCTACTTCCGAACCCGGAATACTATCGACGCCTTGTGGGCAAGTTGATCTATCTAACAGTCACAAGGCCAGATATATCATTTGCTGTTGGGGTTGTCAGTAGGTTCATGCATGCCCCCCGGGCTTCTCATCTCCAAGCGGTTGAACGGATTCTCCGATACCTTAAGGGAGCTCCAGGCCAAGGGCTGGTTTACAAAACCTCCGACTCTGCTCCCGCATTGGTTGCCTATTCTGATGCCGACTATGCGGGTTCCCTGGACGATCGAAGGTCAACTAGTGGGTTCTGTACGTATTTTGGTGGGCATCTTATTACTTGGAAGAGTAAGAAACAAGCTGTGGTAGCTCGTTCCTCTGCAGAGGCTGAATACAGATCGATGGCCTCAGTTGTTTCAGAACTCACATGGCTTGAAAGTCTCCTTACTGACCTTGGAGTAAAACTCCCCTCCTCTGCTGTTCTATTTTGTGATAGTCAAGCCGCCATACACATCGCAAAGAATCCGGTCTTTCATGAGCGCACAAAACATATCGAGGTTGACTGTCACTTTGTTCGTGAAAAGGTTCAATTGAAGAAACTTGAATTAAAGCATGTTCCAGGAACTGATCAAGTTGCCGACATCCTCACAAAGGCCTTATCAAGCACTCTGTTCTACCAATGTTTGTCCAAGCTGGGTGCATATGACCTATACGCTCCAGCTTGCGGGGGAGTGTTGGAAAAGCCCACTTAACATTAGGCCCATTTGTATAGCATTTATTGCTTTTTCTCTCCTCTCTTTAGTCCCACATTGTGTATAGGACTTTTCTCTCTCTTTCTCTCATCTATATATATGTACTCATTCTTTGTATTTGTATCAAGTGGACATATATACAAGGTTGGCTTTCTCCATTTCTACATACTTCAAGTTATGATTTATGTTTGATGTTTCAATGTTTTGAGTATTATTTATTGCACTTGTGATATATATATATATTTTTTTTTGTTATAACGTATCACGTCGTACCCATATCCTTGTTTTTTAGATTTTGTCGTACCGCCGTACTAGTTACGTATCATACCCGGTACTCATACCCGTACCGATGCTTCCTATCCTATAAGTGTCTTAAACTCTTAAAAAGAATTGTCAAGCAAGTTTGAACTCTCCCAAGAGGCCAGCACTCCCCTCAAATAAAAAGAACCACTGATCATAGTTGAGTATCATATGAAAGCACTTGTTATTAAATGTGCACCAAAAGAAGACAGCGAGGACAGAAATCCAACAGAATGAAGTGTGCATTCAGCTTAGATCCATCTTTTCATTGTCCATATAGTAGAAGCTTCTATTTCATTCGATCCTAGAGAAGGAATGAAGGATATTCATTACCCTAAGAAGAAATGGGAGATATTCATTTCCTTAAGCAGAAAGGGTGCCAGAAACGATGCAAGTGGTACACCAAGCTGTTACACATCTATTTCCAGTTTATAAGTTTAAGTTGGTCTTTAGGAGATAAATGTAATAAAAATATATAGAAATCAGAGGTCGCAAGACCACTCTCAACCAACCAAGAACAAGTAACCGCCTTTATGGATAACTGTTGGAGAACAACCTGTCCACACTTCTGGTCACCTACCGCTGAGATCAACTAACCGCAGAAGCTGCGCGAACAGACAGGGGGATGTGGATCACCGCTGAAGATGATAGAAAAACCGCCAGCAGAAAATCTAGTTAGATAACTCTGACCACACAACAATGTGGTCTACAAGACATCAGACCGCCCTGACGGATAACAACACTTAAAACACCCAGCAGTATGGTCTGTCAGAGTCAGACCGCGCAGTTCGTAGTTAGCCAAAAACAAGCCGCGCGAACAGCGACCCGGCTGCATGCTGACTTCACTTCAAATTTTTAACACTCTCACTTGAAGTGAGAGTTGGAAACCACCCCAAGCAAACCCCGCAACTGTTCAAACGGCCTCTTCGACAGTAATTTTGTGAAGATGTCTGTGACATTGTCCTTGCTCTGCACATACTCAACCATCAGAGATCCATCCAGCATCTTTTCTCGAACGAAGTGATGCTCGATCTCGATGTGTTTTGTCTGTGCATGACACACTGGATTTGTAACCAGCTTCAAAGCACTCTCATTGTCACCTGCGAATCAGAGTAGGACCTCGAACCTCCTCATGGATATCCTCCACCAACCTGTGCAACCATATGGCCTCTTATACTGCCAAGGACGACGTCTTGTATTCTGTTTCAGTGGTGGAGATAGACACAATCTTGCTTCTTACTGCACCACGAAATAGTCGTTGAACCAGTCATGAATACATACTCAGATGTCGACTTTTGATCATCTGTATATCCACCATAGTCAGTATCTGTGAACTCATGCAAGTTGAAGCTCGTGTCCTCATAAAAAAGTCACATATCTGCGGTGGACTTCGCATATTTCAATATACTCGTTGTCGACAACTAGATGAGGCTTCCTAGGGTCCTTGCATATACCAACTTACTCGGCAACAGCATATGAAATATTCAGCCTTGTAATCGTCAAGTATATTAAGCTCCCAACCAGAGCCTGGAAGACTAAGGGATTTGAAATAACACTTTATCTCGTCGAAGTTTTAACCCAACTACTAATGGAGTAAAGCTGCTCTTCCCCACCTCATGTAGAATCGCTTCACGATCAGTTTTGCATATCCTTTCTGGGAGACAAGCACACCGCTCTTCATGCTCTCCACTTCCAAGCCAAGGAAATGGTGAAGCTCACCAAGATCCTTCATTTCGAACCGAATGGATAGCTCCTTATCTCATCTTTGCTACCTCTTCATCAGAATTCCCTCATCACGATCATATCATCGACGTATAGCAGTACTAAGACTCGAAGCTCTCCCCTTTTCTTGATAAACAGACTCGGGTCTGAATCAGAAGCAAAGTACCCACAGAACTGAAGATATTCTGTTATCTTCTTATACCATGCTCGAGGCGTCTGCTTCAAACCATAGAGGGCTTTCTTTAGTTTACAGACATGTCCTTCTTCACTGCTCTCTTGTAGGTACACAGAAGAACCACCCTGGTACTATGTCAACTCGTCGAATACCACATCTCTCAAGATAACAAATTTCTTTGTCATAGGATCCATGCACTTCCAACCCTTCTTCCACCCATCATAGCCAATGAAGAAAAACTTCCTTGTCTTAACATCTAACTTTATCCTGAGAGCATCTGAAACATGTACATAGCAGATAGAAGCAAACACCCAAAGATGAGTCACGCTGGACTTTTTCATGAACATCAGTTCATGTGGAGACTTCATGTTGACAGGACTCAAGGGCATCATGTTGATGACGTATGTTGCACAGGTCATTTCCTCTACATAAAAGAGCCGAGAACACATTTAGCATGAAGCCGGCTCTTGCAGGTCTCTGCCAGATGGCGGGTCTTCGTCTCTGCAACTCCGTTCTGTTGAGAAGTGTATGCACAAGAGAGTTCTCTCTTGATCTCATGCTTTATGCATGAGTTGAAGACTCAGAGGAAGTAAACTTCCCCCCCCCCCCATTATTTGTCTTTAACCTTCTTTATCCGCAGATTAAGTATGCCTTCAACGAGCTTTTTGAACTCCAAAAACTTCTCAAAGATTTTTGACATCTCTTTCACAAAATACACACAAGTATACATGGTGAAGTCATCAACAAAGACAAGCATATACATGTTACCGTGAACAAAAAGGAGTAAGGCACGATCTCATCAAGTCGCTGTGAATGCACTCCAAGGAGCCTTGCACCTGCACAGTGACTTGTCAAATGGAAAACGATCTGTCTTTTCATATTGACATCTTTCGCACACATGATTGTCGCCTAGAAAGGAAAGATTAGGCAAACCTTTCACCAAGCTCTTCGCAGTCATTGTCTTTAGCTTATCCATCCCTACATGCACCAGCCTCTCGTGTCAAATAGCAGCTAAGGTTGTCAGGATCGAGATCCTATATGAGATTGTTTTGAGTTAGGATCGGATCAGATAGTAAGGTCGTATCGAGCATCGCTTTACAAAATCAGGATCGACTTACAAAATCTGGATCGTAGAATCGTAAGATTCTATGATCCAGATCGCGATCCTGACAACCTTATAGCAGCATTGTCATTTGTCTTCATCTTCTCAACATAAAAACTTGTCGACAGAACAAACAAGACTTTTACCCTGCTCCCAACATGGGCAACATCAGCTTTTACTGCTGACAAGTTCTTCAAGAACTTCACTTTTATTGGACCGAACAGAACGAGATAGTCAGCATCAACCGCATTGGTCAAAAAGAACATATTTTCTTCATCTCCGACACGTGATATACACTCTTCAAGATGAGTGGACTCCTATCACTGCCCAAAGAGACTGTTCCCTCAACTGCGTGAATAGTATTGTCAGTTGTAATAATAGCATCATTACCTTTGTACACTCCACGAACTTCGACTCGTCACCGGATGAGGTGATGACCACACCCGAAATCAATGATCTAATCCTCCGGGAAATTGATGGAGGCTAAGGCACCAATAGACGTTGTCGCCATGTTTTCCATGAAGCAGTTCCCCCACTCACCTTCCCTCTTGAATTCATCTCCTTTCTCTGCAACGTGTCATGGATAAAGGTTCACCATGCAGTCCTTCTTCAAGTGACTCAACTTATTGCATCTGAAGCATCTCAGACCCTTCTTACCTCCATCACGTTTGGGAGCTTTGCCTCCCTCCTGATGTGAAGAATTAGAAGCCTCTTCATCATGGGTCATTTTCTTATTTGACCTCTTCTTCTTCCCAGAGTACATAACTTCATTATCTCCCTCTGAGATAGAGACTTCAGACATCTGTCTCACTAAACTCTCTTGAGAGGCTAGCAAGTTTTCCAACTACAGCAGAGACGGTTGAGTATCTCATCCCTGCACTGAAGTGATAAAGGTAGTATACTCCTTCCACAAGCTGTGGATGATGTGTCTCCTTAACTAAGCTTCAGAGGTAGGCTCATCTGGGTCGAGTGCTGAGATCTCAACACATAAGTTCTTCATATGTAGAAAGAAGAAGGAGATATGTAGGTCTCCCTGAGTTACTCTAGCCAACTCATTTTCAAGAAACTGTAGCCTAGCTATAGTCATGTTATTGAACAAGTCATCCAAGGCTGTCCAAATCTCTGCAGGCTGCAGCTGACCTACACCTTACGAAGTGGTCAAACAGCTCCGATGAAATAGCCCACTTGAGAGTGAACTTTGTCTTAGCATTGGTTCTCCTCCAAGTTCTGACTTCCTGAGCCTTAGCACCAGCAGCAACCACCTCATGTCTGTCATCTCCACCAACAACCTCTCAGAGGTCCTCGTCAAGTAGATAGCTTTTCATATAAGATTTCCATTTCATATAATTAGTATGAGATAGCAGCTAAATACCAAGGTCTCTTGCGTATCTAGCTTCCATTCTATATCTTCAGATTTACTTGTTTTTCAAAGGTACTTAGCAAAGTCTTGTTAGCTGATGACTGCTAAACATATGTCTCTCTGATACTATGCAAAAAATTTATAAAAAGAAGAAATCGCGGGACAACTCTCAACCAGCCAAAAACAAGTAAATCACTAGTGAAGAAGATGCAAGAACAACACTCGTATTATTTACTGTTTTACAGTGCGAGACATATATTGTGAAACATGATTTTGCAATGCACCCAATAGAGAACAAAAAATTGACAAGTACAAAAAAATGGCAGACAAAAAACTGAGACCGCCTAGCCGCCAGACGTGCACGTCTAACCGTCGAGGCCGCTTGAACTGCCATTATTGATAACTGCTGGAGAACCACCGCACTTCTGGTCACCTGACCGCTGAAATCAACTAATCGTAAAAGCTGCGCGAACAGACATTGCTCTACTGAACAGGAAAACAGTCAACCCGCATAGAGCGTGCGAACTGACTTATTGAACTACATGCAAACTGCCAAGGAAGAAGACATTGAATTAGTCGCTCAGCCTGCAACCTAGCCGCTTAACCGCCAACTGCCTCTAGCCACACTAAGACTTCACTGATAGACCGCCAGAACTAGTCTTTTAGTTGTCCAGTGCTAGTCGCACGGCCTGCAAACACAATTACATAGGTCACTTCTCCTTGTCCCGCGGTTAGAGAAAAACTTAACCGCAAGCTTGCCCCAAATTACAGTTCTCACAGTTCCAGTTAAGAATGACGGGGCCAGAACCCCTATTTATAGGCGGTGTAGGGGAATGTGGTCACCACTGAAGATGATAGAAAAACCGCTAGCAGAAAAGGCGGTTAGATAACTTTAACCTCGCAACAATGCGGTCTGCCAGAAATCAGACCGCACGGAAGGATAGCAACACTTAAAACACCCAGCAGTGTGGTCTGCCGGTGTCAGACCGTACAGCCCACAATTAGCCAAAAACAAGCCGCGCGGACAGCGACCTGCTGACTTCACTTCAAATTTTTAACACTAAATAATAGTATTTCTTCTAAACCCTAAAACTTTTTCAACTTTCAGATGTCGGGCTAAATCATACACGCCAAAATTCGTGACAATTTGGCATACCAACCTAGGGCGTAAATACCCTCAGCAGATCTATGTGAAAGCGGTCTTTGATGGAAGTTCATTTCTTTCATTGAAAGAGATACATTACCAAATCAACAGCTTCACCTCCAACCACAAATCAATCATCTTAGGCTCCTTTATGAAATCTACACGTTAATCACATTTTGTTCGACTGAGGTAAAGAATAATGGCATTGCTAATAAGTACAGGATCAAATCAGATTCTTTTAAAAAGTACCAGCGCCTCAAACCAGGGCAGAGACATAATGTAGACAAAACTTACTTTAAATTACTTACTTCAATGAAGAACAGATGGAGGAGACGGCGGCAGATGAAGGATCCAGTAGCTCCGGCCGCTGATCACTGAAACCTCGCAAAGGAATAAGTTTACCAGAGCTCTCTCCGACCGCAACAGGAGTTCCAACCCCCGATGATCCATCTGCAAGGAACTGATTAGCGAACAGCTCCTTGGAGGTAGATAATACCTGCGGCTTCAGGTTCGCCGCAGAGATTACGAAACCCGCTAGGTAGAGGAGGAACAAGACTGCGGTCAGGGACGACGGATTCATCGACGGAGTAGAGGGGGAGGAGGCGGTGGCATGCGGTCGATCAGGTTATTATTAAAAAAAACCTCGGAAGAAATCAAAGTAAGAGATAACGTAGAGATGGAGATGTTACAATTGGAGTGGAGAAGAGGAGAACGACAGCGTCGATGCCTCGCTTCTCTTCTCCTCTCCTTCTCCCCCTCGATTCAGGAAAAAATGGAGAAATGATCTCTTGATGATCTTTCCTTGCCTTGCAGTTGTTCTTTCAATCCTTCCCGAGAAAATGGGTTAATTAACACTGTGACCTTGAAAATTATGTGTTTTTTTTTTGCATATTGTATCCTCTAAATACATTAAAGTTGACATTTTTCAATCAAAGTTGAATTTTGAGAGATATTTTGGGATTGCACCCTCCAAATATCTTCATACTTTATACAGTTTTTTTGAGTTTCTCTAATGTTTGATCATGTAAATTGAACAAATATTCGTATATCTTAAAAGTCGAGCACAAAATATCCTCTCAAAATTCAGCATAGAGTCAAAAATGCAAATCTATAGGTATTTGGTGGATATAACGTGCCAATTTTACAGATTCAAGAATCGGAATGCAATGTGTCAAAAACTTGATATTCGACGCAAAATGTCAATTACCCTGAGAAAATGTGAACAATATTTTACAATGTTTTTCTATCAATTGTGTGAATTAATAGATGGATTTCCACGGTTAGCGTCTTAGCGGGTGCAATTCTAGTCAACTTAATCGAATTTGGGTTCAACCAAAGAAAATGATCACGCCTAAAAGTGTTAACATCACAAATCCGAGCCCAATTCAATTTTTAATGTCCTGAATCGACATGATAAACGGTTGAGCTATGTCGGGTTAGTGTCAACTCGACATGAACTAGGTCTGATGTGTATGTTAACTTTAAAAAATATTCATAAAATTACTCATAGGAAGTATTTGTATATAGATCATAGGATAAGTATTGTCCACTTTGGTTTATCCTATCTCATAGTGACTTACGAGCACACTCAGAAGATCACTCATCATTAGACTGCTCCCATCAGAGCACATCTAACTATGAACTTTCTAATGCAACTATACCACATGCTCCAAAAAGATATCTCTGATATTTATGATTCTGAATTTTTTACATAAGCACAATTTTTCCAACTTTGATGTGAGATACAGTTCATTCTTGCATCTCATTTAACTTGAAAGCTCATTATCATAAAAGTCTGTACGAAGATATTTGTCTGGGTTATACTCCCCCTGAAGATACTCTCCACACTCATCAGATTCGGGATATCACAGGCTCAAGCAAGGTTCATCCTCAAACCATACATCGTATTATAGAAGATATGAATCTGATACCATTACACCACAATATCAGAAGTATTGTCCACTTTGATTCAACAAAGTCTATACTGAGTTGAATTGTATTGTTTTGTCATTTTTCATAGGTGGCATATAGAGCACTTCCTAGTAGGTTATCCATCCTAGCTAGGAATTCTCACTGGAGCACGCTTAACAACAAAATTTTCAACACAACTGCATCACTTGCTCTGAAAAGAGTCTCTGATATTGTGTAGGTCAAATAATTATACGTTTCATTGGTACAATCATTGGATCTCGAACAAGTAATGTATGAAGAGCCGTTTGGGAGAATTTGATGCCCCACCAATCCATTAATGTTGTCCTTATTTGGGTTTTATTAAGTGGCCTAGAAGAAATCTAGTAGTTTTACCTAGAGTTATTACTATACCCGCCAACATGCATTATATCAGTTAATTATTTATGAGTTGATATTTTATGATATAAAAGACTTGTGGAATTCTCTCATGCAATCGAACAACATATATAATTTGAATTTCTCGGATCCAATTCCATCGTAATCCCGGTTAAAATTGGAATAGTATGCGATATTTGGTTCAATTCCTATTTATGTCCTAATTAAAATTACCATAAATTTCAATTTTGATGTTCAATCCGACAATAAAATTCAGTGTGAAAAAATTTTTGGTCAATCATGTTATTAGGTTGTATGGAAAAAAATTCAACTACATAGCCAATACTAAGATAAATTAGTAGTAAATGACACTCAAATTATATCATAAGATCTAATCCCTATTAATTAAGACTTTACATTGGATTCATTATATTATTTATATTAAAGGAAATCCATCCAAAATTCTACATTTTCTCTCCCCCAAGCTTTTACTTTGATTCTTAATTTCTTTACCCAACATAGGAGTACTCACTCCTAATAATGATTGTCATGAACATATTGGGCCAACATCTATTCAACACAAACCTACCACATGATGCCTAATAATAAGGAATGCCTCTTATGATATACCCATGGAAATAACTAATCAATCTACCTTCTCCATTTCAACCACCTCCACTACAATAAGCTTCTTGAATCACAAGAGAGACAAGCCACCACTCATTACAATAAGCTTTTTGAATCACGAGTCATTTGGAGCGGAGGACTGGGAAGCCTGCTCAGGAGCAATCTGGAAGGATGAACGTGGCAACAGGGCTCTTGACTCGTAGCACGGAGCTGAAGAAGATCTTCGGGCTATCTTCGAAGGAGCCTTCAAGAGCCGAAGATCTTCGAGCTTAGAAGGAAAATTTCAAAGGAATCCTCAAATACCGAATGATATCTCTAGGAAATCTTCAATTCCTAAAGCCTTAACTTTTATTTACATAAGCTTGGGCTTGTGGAATCTCATCATGTTGACTTTCTTTTTCCTTTTTGAATCTAGTGGATGGTTACTTACACCGTTCACATTGCGCTCCATCTTGACATACAAAATTTGAATGAATGTTACGGACATTCGTCATGCATGCCGCTAATCTTTTCTTCCTAAAATCAATTGTTTTTTAATACAAAGAATAATATATTATTTGATAATATATTATTTGCTTCAATGCATGTAATTGTGTTCGGACTTGTATTACAGCAAATTATGTCAGCGCAACCATTTCTATTAATTGGTAAAACCAATTGCAGATTTTAAGCAGAAAACAAAACGAATGCACCATCATTTCTATTGATTACTAAGATCCATTGCAGAATGCAAACAACAACAATATTCAAGTCTTTATCCCACTATATTGGGGTCGGCTATATGGATCCTTTGTAGCCATTGTGACCTATCTTTACTCATAATCTCACTAATGCCTAAGCACATCATTTCTTTTCTTAGTCATAATATCACTAATGCAGAATGCTTGAAACTTGCATTTGCATTAGAAAATAATAATAATGAAAGTGCAAAAATAAAGCTATTACATAGATCTAGCAATGTCGGTAACAACTAAATCAAGAAACTCCGTGGATGTATCCATCACCGTTGGCCAATGGAAGGTAGATGTCAAAGCATAGTGGGCGCAAAAATCAGCTACTCTGTTTGCCTCACGGGGCACAAACTGAAATTGGAGCTGAGCAAATTCGCCAAAAAGGCAAAGTCCTCCCAATCCGCAGTCGCCTCTCAAAGTCCCTTGCCAATGCTTCGACAGCAGGTCTCCATCAGATTCTTGCAAACCCCCTCATCGATCACACCACCAATATGCAGGAAACAAAAAAACATTTAAATTCTGAGAAAAAACACCGCCAAAAATGACTTGCAACGATTGTCAACAGCAAAATAAAGTCTGAGAGGCAAGCTATGAAATCATATAATTAATTCTGAATATAAAATAGAAGATGATTAATACCATTTATATTTGATAACTAAATCAATTGCAATATTTAACCAGAAGAATAAGCTAAGAAGGAAATAAAAAGCGATTCACTCCAAGGAATGAATTATCCATGTAATCAAAGAAGTGGGAGGCGAGATTCAACTGAAAGGACCATGCAGCAGAAGTTTGCAGCAAAACTGCTGTAAGCTTGAACTCCTGCAGCAGTTCAGTGCTGGATCATCATCTCGGAACTGCTTCCAGTGGCGCTTGTGTTTCAAAACCACAATCATGAAGGAAATAAAGCAACGGGGAGCACCATGTGCTTACCCCCAGTAAAAGAGTGCGCAATTGCGCACCACAACGGGCTAAAAGTGTACTTCGTGTGAAATGAAGGGCCAAGGGAAATATAAGCAATCGTGAACTAAATGTGAAGTGCTTGAGTGTGAAAACGAGCTCAGATGAGTCCGAAAAACTCTATATAAATCAGACTCATCACACCCTCAGACTTACCCGTTTGCTCGTTCCGAGTAAACTCTCTCCCATGCGGATGAGAAAAATAAAAGCTGGCATAGCAATTAAAAATGCGGAGTACCATGCGAAATCGCATACTCGCGCGCATAGAAATATAGTAGAAAAAGCTTTTAAACATGCAAAAGAGATAAAAAAATTTTGAAGTTGCGTTTCTACATATTATTTTTGCTCGTAATTTGAATGACGGTGAATCCTCGGGTCACGCGCAAAGAAAAAGTAGATTGATCACTAAGAATCGTATTGCCTAAGATCGGGGATCGGGACAACCTCCAAAGAAATCCATCAATGACGATGGCCAAAAGCACGCCCGTTCACACTTTCTCCACGGCACTGGTTCGATTCAAGGAGCGAATCAATAGGACTTTCTTTAAGATTTGGGTTTGGTTTTAGGTGGGGTAAACAAAGATAAAAACAAAGGCTTCACACACCTAACCCAAATAAACTCGCGACAACTACACTATCCAAGCACAAAAGAAACACAAGTGCACCACACCCCCAGAATTGAACTTGAAACTATGAGTGTGTGCACCGTCTAATCCCAAATACTTTTCACATCAATTTTTTTTCATTTTAACTTTAGATTTTTTTTCACAATTTTTTTCACATACATTTTCTATTTCTTATTTTTTTTCAACAACGAATATAAGCTGAATTTTCAAATAGACTTTACCACAGTTCACAAACAAGACACCACATCAACACCCAATATTTTAAATGCAACAATAACATGAGCTCGGGATTTGGTGTGTGATTAGGAAAGACATATTGGCTTTGGTGAAAAGAGAGCGGAGCCGAATCAACGGTAGGGAAAGGCACAACTGGGCTAAGGATAGAACGTTTAGGATTGGTGCAACGGCTCAATCGGGCCAACAACTGGCTTATTTCACGCTCGCACTAATGAACTAACCTATACCGATGCTTCGAGAGTCACTAGGGGCAAGTTTTTAGCCATCAAGAAAGACTATTCTTCCTCCCAACTAGAGCAATACGATTCTAGCGATCAACTACACACATCGCTTACGCTACCATCAGATCACACCGGATTCATCAATTACAAGTAGAATAAACCATAATTGCGCAAAAAGGAAATTATAAAACTAATTACATAAGAAAATGCTAACTCTACACGAATTTCTATGCGAGACACGAGCACTCGACTAGGAGCACTGCGGGAGTCAATATTTTACCCCGCCTCTCAATCCTATGCCCGCAAAATGATTTTCTAAATCACACACGACAAAAAAAATTCACCCGAGACGCATCAACGGATAGGCACGCGTTCAAGTGGGTGTTGTGGTGTGCGTAGTAAATGCAGACTACAAATAATTAAAACTGAAATTAACAAGTGCTTCTGGTATGAACATGGTTATGTGCATGTGGAGTGGGTAACGAACAAGATAGCTCTCCCCCAGACTTAAACTAAGTAGTACTAAACATGATATCGCAATAAAATTTAAATAAAAGGCCATGAAGAGATTACCCGAAGCTCAGAAATTGAGCACACCAGAAGATGCGTGAATAACGCGAACAATCCGCGTCCGCATTCAAAATAGTCACCACACCTGTATAAAGAAGATCTCCAAGTCAACTACATAATACAATACTATCACAACCACACAATTAAACTACACAAAGTCAAGGTTGTCAGGATCGAGATCCTAGGTGGGATCATTTTGAGGTTGGATCGGATCGGATCGAAAATCGCAAGATCCTACAACATTCATAAATTAAGACTAAAAAAATAAAATTGAATTTTGTATTATTAAAGTTCATGTTCAATTAACAAAAAAATCACTAAATTGAGTAGTATGTAAAAAACTATATTTTTTTTTTGAAGAATTTAATCAAAAAGATAATATCATATTAAGTTCAATTTCAGTTTCAAGTAATACACTAAATGTTTACTAACAATAAAAACAAATGTGTACTGGAAGCGACCGAAGAAGCTGTTCTTGGCCTCAGTTTGCAGTCAGCAATCGAGACTTGGGATACGGTAAAACAGCATGATATGATTTTGTGATGGAGTATGAGGCAGGATTGGGATAAGGTTAAAGAATGGGTATGGACGTTGGACCGGTTGAATGGGGTCGGAATAGGGTTGGACATATTTATAGTTATCTTTGGCCAGATTCGGGTAAGGATCGCGGTCCTAAAGACCCTAAGATCCGGATCATGATCCCAGTCGTAGATGTGTCGATTTAGATCCTAGGTAAGATCCGGATCGATTTACAAAATCTAAATCGTAAGATCCTACGATCGGAACGTGATCCTGATAACAATTAAACTACAATCACAAACCAAGAGATCGTAACACAATAGAACAATAATAAAACTAAAGATAAAAGCAGTAAAAAACCACAAGTCTACAGATTGGGATCAACAGTCCAAACAAAATATTACAAAATATTGCCACGTTACAATAATTAATAAAATAAAACAAAAACAAAAACAATAGCACACAATCCTGCGTGGAGAGAAGCAGAGCAATCAAGGAGGTGATTGAGGTGGAGACTGTGAAGGAGGAAGGAGTCCCGCGGGACCTAGAAGTCGAGGCACGGGGCGGATCGGCAAGAGGCACCACTCCCATGTGTTGTCTCATGCACGTCAACCATTCTGGTCACGGCGTCAAGGCGAACCAAGGCGAGCGTTGGGCGCCTTGACGCTTAGGCGACAAGGCGGACGCCCAGACGACACTAAGGCAAGCAAGTCGCAAGGCGCCAATTTCTTTTTTTTTAAAGACAGTATATAGACTGCGTTTATTATAATAACCGCAGTTTATAGTCTGAAGGCTATAGACTGCGGTTATTATAAAAACCGCAGTTTATAGTATACATGGTATAGACTGCGATTTTATAATAACCGCCGTTTATAATATACATGCTATAGACTGCGGTTTTATAATAACCGCCGTATTTAGTCTTCATGCTATATACTGCGGTTAATAGAATATATCATATATGAACAGCTAGCAGTTAGCAACTAACTAAACATAGCAGTTAACAACTAAGCATATCTTCTGAATCTTCTGATATCATGAATTCATGATATCTTCATATCTCAATTCTCAACACATGGTATGACAAGTATGCAAGTAGCAAGCACAAATGTTCCAACTTTCAATATCATGTATTTATGAATCATGATATCTCAAATCCTCAATTTTCAAATCTCAATACATTCATACTTATCTCAAATACCATGAAGCAGCAAGCATGTAACAGTAAGAAAAAACAGTGACAATCAAAGATAAATACAGACTTCAGAGAAAACAATAACAAAAAAGGAAACACAAAAATATCATAGTCTAATATTGTGGTCAAATCCAAAATGTCTCCATTCATTGCACCATAGCATATTAGCATGAATAATATTTTTAACATAAACTTTAAATAATCATAAAAGATCAACTAAAATCATCATCTAGTAAGTCGTCATTGACATTGCATGTGCTTGATTGATTTGAGGTACTCGTCATTTGCCCATAATTATCATAAATATCTTCATCATCATTGGCAAATCCAAAATAATCTAAATCTTCATCCACTTGAGTTATTAGTTCATTTAGTTGACGATTAATTCCAACTCCGCTTCGTAAATTCGAGCCCCAATTCCAAGAGCTCTCTCTACAGCATCCCATGTGAGATTATCATCATCAAAAACTAGAGTTTCCTCTGTTTTGTTCACCATCCACTCACTACTCCAGTCGAGCTCATCAAGCACCAAAGGGTTGTAATTTCTTCTCTTTTCACATCTTTCTTGGAATCATGCTTGTAGACGACGATTATATTGGATGTATACAAGATCACTATGTCTTTGATGTTGCAATCTATTTCTTTTTTTTGTGTGAATCTGAATCAAGATAATTTTAAATTTATTGGTAAATTAGTAAATATAAAAATATTAAATTTTATATTGAATCTTTGTGTACTTACAAACCCAAAAGTACTCCAATTACACTCACAACTAGAAGACAAACAACATAAGTCAATTATGCGCAATGCTACCTTTTTAAGGTCAACATTTGGTCATCCATGTGCACCCCACCAATTCACTATTCATTTAAGACAAATATAAATTGTTTGACATATAAATAATTTAAGAAAAAATAAAAACGTAAACAATACTTACTTGGATTTAAGGTGGATCGTTGTCTACTAGTCATAGATTTTCCAAAACTATTTAGAGATATTTTGTAGCTAGTACCTTGCTCGGCAATCTTGTCTTGCAATTTTTGATCGGGCACTAGTCTTACAATAACATCATTGAAAGCATCTTAAAATTTCCATGCATCATCATTATTTTGTTCCTCGTATTGAAAATATTTGCTTGAATTTAGAAACAAAGCCGCCATATACAATTTTTGGTTCATTTGATTTGTCCATCTATTTTCAACAATCTCAATAATCTTTTTAAATAATCTTTTTTTGTCATCAAAATGTTGTTTGATCTTTTGTTTGGCATCTTCCATTGCAACATATATTTCAGACATAGTCAGCCTTTCATCTCCATCTACGAATCGCAAAACGTCAATCAGTGATTTTCCTCCTTTTAGGCAATCTCTTACTTCATTCCAAAAATAAGTTGAAAGTATTATTTCAACAATTTGTTTTCCGGCTTCAGTTTTTTGTCAAATTAGCGACATTCCACGAGGGCGACACAAAAAATAATTTCAGTTTTTCCTCATGTTTAATCACACTTTGTAGAGTAAGTAAAGATGTTGCAAATCTAGTTACTGAATGTCTAACTAGATCATCACTATAAGAACTTATAGTAGTTCTTATTGCATCAAGTAAACGAGTGTGTCTGTGGATGAAATTTGTAATCATTCTTATCTTTGTTATCACAGTTTTGTTCTGTTATAGCTTGCTTATATCCTCTAGCATGAGATCAATGCAATGAGCTGCACAAGAAATCCAAAATAATGTAGGTCTTTTTTCCATTAAAATTTTACCAGCTGTCTTGTAATTGGAGGCATTGTCAGTCACCACCTGCATAGTGCAGACAACATAACTTTGTAATTATTGAAAGTTGCAGACTATTAAACTTGAAATATGAAAATTACTAAATTAATGAAACCAAAAAAATTACCTGAACAACACACTCTGCTCCTATCTCTCTAATCTTACTATCAAGCAACTCTGTTAACATTGTAGCATCTTGAATATGACTGGATGCATCTACGGAACCCATAAAATAGGATCTTTCTGGACAGTTGACTAGAAAATTGATCAAATGTCTCCCTCTCCTGTCTGTCCAACCATCTTACATAAGTGTGAAATCATATCTCCTTCAGTATGCTTGATAGTTTGTCTTCATCTCCATAACTTTATCTTTTGTATTTTTTAGCAATGGGACTCTCAAATCATGATAACTAGGGCGTTTATAATCAGGCTCATACTGTCCAACTGCTTCAATCATAACTTCAAAACTTTGTGTCTTTGCAGCAATGAATGGAATTCCACATTCATAGAACCAATCAGCAACATAACTATCAACTCTCTTTTTCTCTTCAGGTGATCTAAAACATCTCTCGATGGTAGTTTATGCAAGACCTTTTGCACGTCTATCATCTACATCTTCAGGAGCACGTCTCACATGAGCATTCATAGGCCCTTTTTTTGTGGCAAGTGGATTACTTTCCTATTTTTGGCACTTGTCCCAGAACTTGGGACAAATGACATTTTAGCTGTAGACAATGTCGGGGATACATTTTGTGACCTTGTTGGCTCTCTTTTGTGGTCACTCTCATTGTCATCATCAACAGTCAGATGCACATTTTTCTTTTTTTAACATTTAAAGCTGAAAACATCTCAGCTGCTATTTCAGAAGTAGTCTTAAAACACTTAGATACATTTTCGTACCAACCACATAAGTGTTGCTTCAACCTTTTGATACCACCCTTTATCAATCTATCACACAAATTACATTTAACTGTATTTTTATCTTTTAGGTTGGGTCAATGACCATACTTCCAACCAGGATCATTTGACTTTGCTTTTCGTTTAGGATCCGTTTTTGGATAAAGGTCATTGATACCAATGGATGGAGCAAGAATGTTATTTTGGTATTCCATTTTTCACAAACAGAACCTATACATTGCAGAGTTAGGTCGGGACAATGAAATAAATAACGGCTAAAAAATCATCACAATGAACAATTTAAAGAACTCTCAAAGACATGCTCATTTAGAAGAGTTAACAAGACCATACGACCATTTTCATTTGTTCTACTTTTATAGTATAAACAAGACATTTCATGATAAATCTAGCAATAAAAAAATACATTTGTCATTTGTCAATCCAATCATGATTCATAAAACACAATTAATGATTATATAATGAAAAATCTTATTTCTAATATTATCTATTTTCTCCGGTGAAAATTATGTCACTCTATGATAGATATGCATTAAAACAAAAATTGTTAAAATCAATTCAACATAATTATTACCAATCTACATGCACTAGACAGTAGACATAAGTCGCATACCTTTACCAATGATAGCATTGGCACAATTTTAAGAGCATCAACTATATCAATCATGTAGCACATGATATAATACCCAAACTGAATACTATCTGATTGTTTTGGGCACTAAACAAATAAACAATTCGTAAGTATTTTAATTACAATTTTTTAAATTACAATACATATACTCATATAGGCTATAATTCTAAAATTTACCGGAATCAACTTTGTAACTTTTAGTTTTTTAAAACTGGTACGCCGCTCTTTTGCTAAATCTTTAAATACACTTCATAAAATATAAAAAAAAATAGTTTATAGCAAAATCTGAATTCCAAATAGGAAAGTAAGTAAATAACTCATTAATAAACTTAATTTGTAATGACATTTTTAATATCATTACGAATGTAATTATTTATGAGATCAAATCAATAAACTGTATAATTATTATAATCAATAATAGGCAACATCCAATATTCTCTGTGAAACAAATGAAAAAATTAATAACTTAATTAAAACAAAAAATAGTAATAATCATTTATATTTGATACAGAGATTTTTCATACTTATAATTTATTATAGGGCACAAATAATAAAGAATCTGATTGGAGTTAACTAAGCGTTCTAAGCCTGATTTTTAGATCTTCAACTCGTGTTTTTAAATGTTCTTTGGTATAATCATCATTAAAAGCAAAAATGACATGTGGATTATGAAAATATACACTTGTATTGTATGTAAATTTCTTTAATTGTGAGTCTATGTACCTGCAAAAATATATAAATTCAAAATCAATTTATATATTAATGAAAGTTCTTAATTTTGTAATATTTGATACCCAATAGTCAGACGCACAATACTCACTCAATGCATGCTAATATGATGTTAGCTCCAATCATTTTCATATTTAGAAAATCATACAACTCTGAATTCTCAAAGTATGTACATGTTGATTCAGCACTCCCAAATACTGTTGAATTTAATACTAGAGATATTATTTTATCTTCATTCTCCATCTTATTTATAAAACTGGGCAACGTATCAATGATTTCATTTGTAGTCTCACTAGCCTGTGGAAAAAAAAAGAATTAATATTGTGGACATCAATATTAAATTCATTGATTACATAAAAGTCAAAAATAATATTATAAATTATAATACCGTAGAATGTATTAGCTCATATTTACTCTGACTGCTCTCAGGTTCATGTGACCTGGATTCATGCTCCGGCTGATCTATATAAATCGCAATCTCTAGTATAATACCTTTTAATGATCATTTAAAAACACGAGTTGAAAATCTAAAAATCAATGAATTCAATATTGATTTAACAGTATTTGATTCAATATTTGATTCAAAAAACACGAGTCAGAGTAGACATGAGCTAATACCTTCTAAGGTATTATAATTTATAATATTATTTTGACGTTTATATAATCAATGAATTCAATATTGATGTCCACAAATGAATTCATTGATATGTTGCTCAGTTTTATAAATAAGATGGAGAATGAAGATAAAATAATATCTCTAGTATTAGATTCAACAGTATTTGGGAGTGCTGAATCAACATGTACATACTTTAAAAATTCAGAGTTGTATGATTCTTTAAATATGAAAATGATTGGAGCTAACATCATATTAGCATGCATTGGGTGAGTATTGTGCATCTGACTACTGAGTATCAAATATTACAAAATTAAGAATTTTTATTAATATATAAATTGATTTTGAATTTACATGTTTTTGCAGGTACATATACTCACAATTAAAAAAATTTACATACAATACAAGTGTATATTTTCTTAATCCACATGTCATTTTTGCTTTTGATGATGACTATACCAATGAACATTCAAAAATACAAGTTGAAGATCTAAAAATCAGGCTTAAAACGCTTAGTCAACTCGAATCGGATTCTTTATTATTTGTGCTCTATAATAGATTGTATGTATGAAAAATCTCTGTATCAAATATCAATGATTATTATTATTTTTTATTCTAATTAAGTTATTAATTTTTTCATTTGTTTCACAGAGAACATTGGATGTTGGCTATTATTGATTATAATAATTATACAGTTTATTAAATTGATCCCATAAATAATGACATTCGTGATGATATTAAAAATGTTATTACAAATTAAGTTTATTAATGAGTTATTTACTTACTTTCCTATTTGGAATTCAGATTTTGCTATAAACTAATTCTTTTTTATATTTTATGAATTGTATTTAAAGATTTAGCAAAAGAGCGGCGTACCAGTTTTAAAAACCTAAAAGTTAGAAAGTTGATTCCGGTAAATTTTAGAATTATAGCATATATGAGTATATGTATTGTAATTTAAAAATTTGTAATTAAAATACTTACCAATTGTTTATTTGTGTAGTGCTCAAAACAACCGGATAATATTCAATGCGGGTATTATATCATGTGTTACATGATTGATATAGTTGATGCTCTTAAAATTGTGTTGATGTCATCATTGGTAAAGGTATGCGACTTATGTCTACTGTGTAGTGCATGTAGATTGGTAATAATTATGTTGAATTGATTTTAACAATTTTTATTTTATTACAGATCTATCATAGAGTGACACAACTTTCGCCGGAGAAAATAGATAATATTAGAAATAAGATTTGTCATTATATAATCATTAATTGTGTTTTATGAATCATGATTGGATTGACAAATGACAAATGTATTTTTTTTGCTAGATTTATCATGCAGTGTCTTGTCTATACTATAGAAGTAGAACAAATGAAAATGGTTTTATGGTCTTGTTGACTCTTCTAAATGAGCATGTCTTTGAGAGTTCTTTAAATTGTTCATTGTGATGATTTTTTTACCCGTTATTTATTTCATTGTCCCGACCTAACTCTGCAATTTATAGGTCCTGTTTGTGAAAGATGGAAGACCAAAACAACAACACTCTTGTTTCATCTATTGGTAGCAATGACCTTGATCCAAAAACGGATCATAAACGAAAAGCAAAGTCAAATGATCCTGATTGGAAGTATGGTCATTGGCCCAACGTAGAAGATAAAAATACAGTTACATGTAATTTGTGTGGTAGATTGATAAATGGTGGTATCAAAAGGTTGAAACAACACTTATGTGGCGGGTATGTAGATTTATCCAAGTGTTTTAATACTACTTCCGAAATAACAGTTGAGATGTATTGAGTTTTAAATGCTAAAAAAGGACAATGCGCATCTGATTGTTGATGATGACAATAAGAGTGACCAATAAAAAGAGCCAACATGGTCACAAAATGTATCCCCAGCATTATAGCTAAAACGTCATTTGTCCCAAGTTTTGGGACAAGTGCCAAAAAGAGGAAAGTAATCCACTTGCCATAAAAAAGGGGCCTATGGATGCTCATGTGAGGCGTGCTCCTGAAGATGTAGTAGATAGACGTGCAAAAGGTCCTGCACAAACTACTATCGAGAGATGTTTTACATCACCTGAAGAGAAAAAGAGAGTTTATAGTTATGTTGTTGATTGGTTCTATGAATGTGGAATTTCATTCAATGTTGCAAAGGCACGAAGTTTTGAAGTCATGCTTGAAGCAGTTGGACAGTATAAGTCTGGTTATAAATGCCCTAGTTATCATGATTTGAGAGTTTCATTGCTAAAAAATACAAAAGATAAAGTTATGGAGATGAAAACAAACTATCAAGCATACCGGAGGAGATATGATTGCACACTTATGTCAGATGGTTGGACAGACAGGAGAATGAGACATTTGATTAATTTTCTAGTCAACTGTCCAGAAAGATCATATTTTTTGGGTACCGTAGATGCATCCAGTCATATTCAAGATGCTACAATGTTATCAGAGTTGCTTAATAGTAAGATTAGAGAGATAGGACCAGAGTGTGTTGTTCAGATAATTTTTTTGGTTTCATTAATTTAGTAATTTTCATATTTCAAGTTTAAAAGTCTACAACTTTCAATAATTACAAAGTTATGTTGTCTGCACTCTGCAGGTGGTGACTGTTAATGCTTCCAATTACAAGACAGATAGTAAAATTTTAATAGAAAAAAACCTACATTATTTTGGACTACTTGTGCAGCTCATTGCATTGATCTCATGCTAGAGGATATAGGCAAACTACAACAGAATAAAACTGTAATAAGAAAGGCAAGAATGATTACAAATTTCATCTACAAACGCACTCGTTTACTTGATGTAATAAGGACTACTATAGGTGGTGATCTAGTGAGGCATTCGATAACTAGATTTGTCACATCATTCCTTACTCTACAAAGTGTGATTAAGCATGAGGAGAAGCTGAAATTATTCTTTGTGTCGCACTCGTGGAATGCCACTAATTTGGCAAAAACTGAAGCCGAAAAACAGATTGTTGAAATAATACTTTCAACCTATTTTTGGAATTAAGTAAGAGATTGTCTAAAAGGAGGAAAATCAATGATTGTCGTTTTACGATTCGTAGATGAAGATGAGAGGTCGGATATGCCCGAATTATATGTTGCAATGGAAGAAGTCAAACAAAAGATCAAACAACATTTTGATAACAAAGAAAGATTATTTAAAAAGATTGTTGAGATTGTTGAAAATAGATGGACAAATCAAATAGAGCAAAAATTATATAGGGCAGCTTTGTTTTAAAATCCAATCAAATATTTTGAATATGAGAAACAAAATAATGATGATGCCTGAAAATTTCAAGATGTTTTCAATGATGTTATTGCAAGACGAGTGCCCGATCAAGAATTGCAAGACAAAATTGTCGAACAATGTACTAACTACAAAGCATCTCGAAATAGTTTTGAAAAGTCTATGACTATTAGGCAACGAACCAGCTTAAATCCAATTATTGTTTACATTTTTATTTTTTCTTAAATTACTTATATGTCAAATAATTTATATTTGACTTAAATGAATAGTGGACTAGTGGGGTGCACATGGAGAACCAAATGCTGACCTTACAAAGGTAGCATTGCGCATAATTGACTTATGTTCTTCTTCTTCTAGTTGTGAGCGCAATTGGAGTACTTTTGAGTTTGTAAGTATACAAATATTCAATATAAAATTTACTATTTTTATATTTACTAATTTACCAATAACTTCGAAATTATCTTGATTCAGATTCACACAAAAAAAGAAATAGATTGCAACATCAAAGGCTTAGTGATATTTTATACATCCAATATAATCGTCGTTTACAAGCATGATTCCAAGAAAGACGTGAAAAGGAAAGAAATTATAACCCGTTGGTGCTTGATGAGCTCGATTGGAGTAGTGAGTGGATGGTGAACAAACCAGATGAAGCTCTAGTTTTTGATGATGATAATATCATATGGGATGTGTAGAGAGAGCTCTTGGAACTGGGGCTCGAAATTTACGAAGTGTAGTTGGAACTAATCGTCAACTAAATTAACTAATAGCTCAAGGGGATGAAGATTTAGATTATTTTGGATTTGCTCATGATGATGAAGATATTTATGATAATTATAGGCAAATGACGAGTACCTCAAATCAACCAAACACGTGCAATGTCAATGACGACATACTAGATGATGATTCTAGTTGATCTTTTATGATTATTTAAAATTTATGTTAAAAATATTATTCATGCTAATATGCTATTGTGCAATGGATGAAAACATTTTGGATTTAACCACAATACTAGACTATAATATTTTTGTTTTCTCTTTTTTGTTATTGCTTTCTCTGAAATCTGTATTGATCATTGATTGTCATTGTTTTTTCTTACTGTTACATGTTTATTGCTTCATGTTATTTGAGATAGGTATGAATGTATTGAGATTTGAGAATTGAGAATTTGAGATATCATGATTCATGAATACATGATATTGGAAGTTGGAACATTTGTGCTTGCTACTTGTCTACTTCTTGTCATACCATGTGTTGAGAATTGAAATATGAAGATATCATGAATTCATGATATCAGAAGATTCAGAAGCTATGCTTAGTTGCTAACTGCTATGCTTAGTTAGTTGCTAACTGTTACCTGTCCATATATGATATATCAGAAGATATTATTAATTGCTAACTGTTATGCTTAGTTAGTTGCTTAATACTAACTGTCCATATATCAGAAAATATTCATAGTTGTTTACTGCTAACTGCTAGTCTGCTATAAAGAAAAAAAATCTCTGGCTGTGTTGGTACTTGGTAAACATTATCTTTAAAAAAATAGAGCTTTATACTGCGGTTATTATAATAACCGCAGTCTAAAGTATGGCAGGCATGCTATAGACTGCGGTTATTATAGTAACCGCAGTATATAGACGAATATAGACTGCGGTTATTCTAATAACCGCATTGTATAGTCTTAAGGATATAAGTTGCGGTTATTCTATTAACCGCAGTATATAGCCTGCAGACTAAATACGTCAGTTATTATAAAACCGCAGTCTATAGCATGTATACTATAAACTGCGGTTATTATAAAAACGCAGTTTATATTATGTATACTATAAACTGCGGTTTTTATAATAACTGCAGTATATATCCTTCAGAATATAGACTGCGTTTATTATAATAACCGCAGTCTATATACTGTCTTTTAAAAAAAAAAAATTGGTCTTGCGACTTGCTCGCCTTTGTGTCGCCTAGGCATCCGTTTTATCGCCTAAACGTCAAGGCGCCCAGCGCTCGCCTTGGTTCGCCTTGACGCCGTGACAAGAATTGATTAAAGTTTCTTCCATGTCGCAACGGAGGTGGCACAATGATTTATTGTTACACTGACGGTAGTATGAACCATTGTTTGAATAGTTAGAAGAACAAGACGATCTCGGTGAAGCCAAACATGGCGAAGTGGATCAATTGGTGGTGGACAGAGTCATGACTCGTCCACGTAGCCGAGGAGATCATATCCAAAGAACAAGTTGGTCATTTGGGATGTCCATGAGACATTATTTCCGCCGTCTTTGGCTAATTTCAGAGGGATTTGTAATGCTACATTGATAGAGATAAGATTAGAGGTATTCCCTATTGAAGGAAAAGGCAGATCTGGCTGGTCGATAGTAACAGAGGGGTAAAGAGAGTCAGATGCCTTTGGCGCGAAGGTGTGAGTAGGTTTAGCAAGTAAACAAGGGAGGAGGGGCAGCTCTGTTTAAGAACATAGGAAGCTCTGATAACATAAAGAAGTGAGAAGATGATGGAAGAAGAATTGGCCAGAAAATGAACCTGATATATTATATTCACTACATTGATATATATTTATACAAGTATACAAGATAATTAATTAATATTCATCAAGGATGAGTAAACCCAGAAATCAAATGAGTATTCTCAATGTGATAACTGCAAGAATTAAATTCACGGAGGAGATAGTTACGAGCTGTTATTTCTAAATTAATTTGGAGAGATCAAGTCTTGGACTTGTATTCTGTTAGTGACCTGTGCTGCTGGACCGCATCTCAAGATCATATCTGAATATATAATTGATGTTGTATATAATAAAGAAAATTGTCAGCTTTATGTTTTGAAATCTGGATATTTTGTTCTTATCTTCCAGTTTCAAAATGATTCGCTGCATTTTATTTCGAAGTTGACAATTCCTCTTGAAGGTTTGTGCCTGGATTTACAACGGGCCACTTTCAACGGATATATTTTCATTTTCAATGACAATCTCATGCAGGCTATATGGTACATACAGCACCATAATGATTGAGTAGCTATGCCTGGAGAGATTATTGAATTCGAAACTTTGGCAGTTGAGATTTTGAGATTCAATCCATATTGTCCTTATCATCACGAAACTCAAATCAATGACTATTGTGATTGCGGTTGGGAACTTATCAGCGACTTGGGGAATCAAACTCTTATCCTTTGAATCAATTCTTGTTTCTTTCTGCGTTGGGAAGAAGAGATTAATAAAATATATTTTTTGGACGACATAGCTAAGTGATTATCAAATGATAATGAATGCAACCTTGATGTCTTCGACTTGGAGAGGAATGCAGTGTACCGTATCATTTTCTATAACATACCCAGCAACCCTCCCCATACCTTGCTCATGTCCGATGTTATATTGCGAGATTAGATTTTCTTGCTTTTATAGGTGTATTTTTCTTAAATAGATTATGTTGGAACTATAATTCCCCTCCTTTCATCGACAATGAAATCATTCCATCGAACATTCCTCATTTTACTCCAAATTATGGTGCTTTTCAAAAGAAATTAAACATACTTGAAGGTTCCACATTGACCATCTAATTGCATATATCTTTTTTGGCTTAATGAAAATAAGAACTCTTACAGATCGCAGAACCATGAGACAAGAACAATTAGACCACAATAAAAAGCAAATAATTATTCATCACCACACACACAAAAACTACACTTATATGTCAGCCATCAAAGGAGAGGGAGGATCTTGCCAGCTATAAAACCTGATGTATCCCTGAGCTTACGGTATTCATTGAGGATGAATGTTTGATAGATTTTTGGGTACTCTGAATCAACAAATATAGCTTCAGGCTACACCTTGTCATCTTTTGTTGCGAGCAAGAACATATTAATAGAAATTCGCGACTTCGCTTCCATGCAGATCACCCGGTGCTTCACATTTTGTAGTCTTTCATTGCTCCAAACCTTCACCATCGTCGATAACAAAAATAAAATTATGCAATTATTACATATTTTCGAAAGCTGGGTAATTGGTAAATTTAGCTATAAAAGCAAAAAAATCTAAACTCGCAATGATGCAATCCACTGCATTTCTCTCCAAATCGAAGACACCAAAGTTGAATTCATGATCATTCGATAACCACTTGCTGCGTCGTCAAAAAAATATATTTTATTAAACTCTTCTTTCCAACGCAAAGAGAAGCAAAAGCATCGATTCTAAGGATAAAAGATTGATCCCCAAATCACTGGCAAGTTCCCAGCAGGAATCACGTAGTCATTGATTTGAGACTCCTGATGATAAGGACAATATGAATTGAACCTCAAAATCTTAACTGCTGAAGTTCCAAATTCTATAATCTCTCCAAGCGTAGCTAGCCAATCATTATGGTGTCGTATGTATCATATAGCCTGCATGTGATTGTCAATTGAAAAAATATATATACCTGTTGAAAGTGACACGTTGTAAATCAAGACACAAACCTTCAAAAGAAATTGTCAACTTGGAAAAAAAATGCAGCGAATCATTTTGAAACTGGAATACAAGAACAAAATAGCCAGATTTCAAAACATATAGCTGACAATTTTTTTTACTATATACGACATCAACTACATATTCAAATATGAGCTTGAGATGCGATCCAGGAGACCAGGTCACTGACAAAACACAAGTCTAAGACTTTATCTCTCCAAATTAATCTAGTTAATTACTGCAATTATCACATTGGAAAACTCATTTTATTTCTGAGTTTACTCATCCTTAATGAATACTAATTAATTATCTTGTATACTTGTATAAATATATATCAATGCATTGAATGAGATATATCAAGTTCATTTTTTGGTCAATTCTTCTTCCATCATCTTCTCACTTTTTTTTGATATCGGAGCTTCTTATGTCCTTGAACAGAGTTGTCACTACTCACTCGTTTACTTGTTAAGTCTACTCTCACCTTCATGTCAATGACATCTGACTCTCTTTCTCCCTCTCTTACCACCGACCAGCAAGATTTGACTCTTCCCTCAACAGGGAACACCTCTAATCTTATCTCTCTCAACGTCGAATCACAAATCCATCTAAAATTAAACAAAAACGGCGAAAATAATGTCTCATGGAAATCCCAAATGACATACTTGTTATTAGGATATGATCTTCTCGGCTACATGGACAAGTCGCGACTCTGTCCACCACCAACTGATGCACTTCGTCATGTTTGGCATCGCCGAGATTGTCTTGTTCTTCTGGCTATTCAAACAATGGTTCACACTACCGTCAGTCCAACAATAAATCATTGTGTCACCTTCGTTGCGGCATGGAAGACACTTGAATCAACTTTCACTAATCGGTCCAACACCTGCATTATATCTCTCCTATCTCTTAATGAATCTCAAAAAGGGAGATATATCTGTCGCAGACTATATAAACAAAGTTAAAAGCATGCTTGATGACATTTTTGTAATTGGTCATCACTTGAGAACCAAAGACATTATTGCACATACATTGAATGATATTGATGATGATTTTAAAAAGCTTAAGGCCGCTGTGCGATTTCGTGATACTCCAATCACTTTCGAAGACTTTTATGACAAGCTTCTTAATAAAGAACTCATACACAAACGATATATCAACGAGAACGATAATCTCAAAATCACTGCTCAATACTCTCACAAAAGAGGCAACAACTTCTATCGCACTTCCAAAGGCAAAGGAAGCTTCAACACAAAAATAAAACTTTTACGTCGCTATCAACCTTCGTTCAACGACAGTCGAGGACACTACATGGGTCCAAACCCAAACTTTAATCAGTGACAACTGCATCCACCCCACTATTCTGAAACTCCGAGAGTGATTTGTCAACTCTTCGACAAGCCTGAACACACGGCCAACATATGTCGATCTAAACCTAAACAATTCAACTTTCAACCTCAAGTCCACTCCTTGACGAAAGACGCTAGTCCATGCAACTGATTTCTTGACTCCGGTATCACCCACCACATAACATCTGACCTTCAAAATCTCTTTATGCATTCTGACTATACTGGCAATGATGACGTAATGGTAATGACATCTCAATCACTCATACTGGCTCTACCACTCTATCATCACCTACTATCTTCTTCAAACTTAGAAATGTTCTATGTGCATCCACAATTAAAAAAAACTCTATCTCGGTCTCTCAGTTTTGTCGACAAAATAGCACATCTATTGAGTTCTTTTCTAACTTCTTTCTTTTGAAGGACTTGATGACGGGGGCATCCTTGGTCCGGGCCCGGAGTACAAATAACATGTATGAGTGGCCACACTCGCATCTCATCTCATTCATGTGTCCACCTACCGCAAATGTTGTCCTCTCCTCTAACATTTGGCATCAGTGACTCGGGTATCCATCCTCCATCATTCAACGCAAAATTTTGTCCTCCCAAAAACTTTTCATATCTGATTCGGCTATCGAATGATGTAACTCGTGCTTATGCAATAAAAGTCACAAACTTCCCTTTCACAAATGTTTTGTTAAAAGTCCTGCACCTTTTCACTTAATCTATTCAGATGTATGGGGCCTCGCTCCCATTGATTCTCTTGGTAATTTTAAATATTACATCTTTATTGATTACTTCACTAAATATACTTGGTTCTATCCTCTGAAAATGAAATTTGATGTTTCTCACATGTTTGAACGCTTTAAAAAAATAGTCGAGATTGTTTTCCAAACTCAAATAAAACAGGTCTATACCGATGGAGGCGGCGAATTCCAAAGCATGTCTCATAAACTCCCACATTATGACATCCAACATCTTGTGTCTCCTCCTTATACACCTGAGCATGTCGGCTCTGCTGAACGAAAGCATCTGTCATATCATCGATACGAGACTTACCCTTCTACATCAAGTAAGAGTTCCCCTACGATTCTGGCCATACGCATTCCAAACCACCACCTACTTAATTAATTGTCGTCCTACTCCAATCCTTCATCATATCTCCCAATATTATCAATTACACCATCAGCATCCCAATTATCATGTCATGAAGGTCTTTGGTTGTCGCTGATATCCCTGTCTTCGTCCATACACACAACACAAATAGGAACCCAGATCTCGTCCTTGTGTCTTCCTCGTATACTCCCTCCAGCATCATGCCTCCTATTGTTTCGAACTCACTTGTCAAAAACTCTACATCTCTCGCCACATTGTTTTCATCGAGCATATCTTTCCCTTTCAAAATTCCTCTCTCACGCAAAAAGAACTGCTCGACAATCTCACTTCTCAGTTCCTTCCCCACTCCTTTTGACCACATTCTCCTTCACCCAATTCTCCTATAACTACCCCATCTTCCCATCCGCCCACTATCATTCTCATACTCAACTTCTCTTTATTCAAGTTATATTCCCTATTCCTACAGAGATCACCCCTTACCAGTACTGATATCCATTCTCCTTGCTCCCCACAAACTCTCCCAGAACACTCACTCTCTGATAGACCATCCTTCACCATCTAGCTCCATGCCCACACATTCTGCTCCACCTCGTATTGTTACTCAAGCACAAAACAACATATTCAAACCAAAAAAGCCCTTCTCTCCCCACACCTCCACTACTCACAATATCTCCCTACTCGAGCCGACCACTAACACCCAAGCCTCCAAAGATTCCCGATGGCGCTCTGCCATACTATAAGAATATAATGCTCTTCTCCATCACAACACCAGGACTCTCGAACCTCCCCTTTAGGCCACAACATCATTGGCTGCAAATGAGTGTACCGCATTAAAAAATTCTGATGGTTCCATTGCTTGCTACAAAGCTCGCCTCGTCGTCAAGGGTTTCATCAACACTCGGGCATCGATTTCCATGAAACTTTTAACCCTGTTATCAAACCTGACACTATTCGTCTCATTCTAAGTTTAGCGGTATCTTATGGCTGGGCTTTGAAGCAATTAGATATTAATAATGCATTCTTACAGGGCACTCTTGCTGATATTGTTTACATGCAGCAGCCCCGAGGCTTTGTTCATCCTCAGTTTCCCAATCATGTGTGCAATTTACATAAAGCAATATATGGTCTTCGCCAAGCTCCGCGCACCTCGTACAATGAACTTCGCTCCTATCTTTTGGGTCTCGGATTCACCAACTGCAGAAGTGACTTATCGCTCTTTCTACTTCGCGCCTTGTGTGGTGTTTTATATGTTCTCATTTATGTTGATGATATCATTATTACTGGAAGCCACTCTACCCTCACCAACAAATTTATTGCCCAAGTATCTGTTCGCTTCTCTCTCAAGAACCTTGGGGACCTTGGTCGTTTCCTTGGGGTTGATGCCACTCAGACCACCTCTGGACTTCACCTTTCTCGAGAACAATATATTCTTGAGCATCTCCAAAAAACAAACATGACTCATGCAAACTCCGTCTCCACCCCCATGTCTGCCACTGATACGCTCAAGCTCCATGATGGCTCACCTTCTCATGACCTTACTGAATACCGACGAACACTTGGCTCACTTCAATATCTCTCTCATGAGACCGGATATCACATTTGTTGTCGATAAACTAGCCCAATACATGCATGCGCCAACTACGAATCATTGGTCAGCCGTGAAGCGTATTCTTCGCTTCCTCAAGGGGACTTCCACCCTTGGACTGTATTTCTCCGCTACCAACACCATACTTTGAATTTTCTCCGATATTGATTGGGTCGACGATGTTGACTCCCGCGCATCTACATAAGCATTTGTGGCATTTCTTGGTTCTCATCCCATCAGCTGGAGCTCGAAAAAACAATCCACCATTGCTCAATCTTCGACTGAAGCCACGTCTCCTGCTTGTGAGTGTGGGAGGCAATATCTTCATTCATCTCTTCTCACCTCTTTAGCCACGTCTCCTGCTTGTGAGTGTGGGAGGCAATATCTGAAGAATGTGTCCATCCATAATACAACGACAATGACGACTGGTTGAGAAGAGGGAATGAAAATAATCTTCCTTAGATATTCCTCGAGGATCAATTTTGCAAGGTCAGCACGGGGGAGATCTGATATCGAATCCTCCATGGGAATGGTAAACAATGAAGGAAGGGGGAGTTCGTGTCGGGTGAAACGATTGACAAATATAGGAATAAATTCAGCAACATCCAGCTGGAGCTCACCAAAGCTAGCTAGCAGTTCTTTATCCCAACGAAACTCATGGAAGCTAGCTAGAATATATATTATGCTATAGTCTATAAGCTTCTACGCGTTATATATAGACTGCATAGGGATAAATAGAGGTTATAAGCTTCGTATATATAGCTCATAAGTCATAAGACTATATAGAACAAGAAGCCTAAACTTATTCATAGCCTATAGTCTAGGGTATATTATATATAACATATATATATGCTTTTTATATGGCCTATATATAATATATATAGAAGATGTAGACTATATATATAGGTTATTATATATAAGAAACCTATATAGCCTATGCTAGTCTATCAGCCCAACATTAGCCTATATAGCTAACTATATAGCCTATATAGTACATTAGGCCAGTCTATATAATGGCCTATGTAGAAGTATATAGACTATATAGTTAATATGGCTTCTTCAATATCCTATAGACATATATTATGCCTATTAGCTTATAGACTAAAAATGTTTATATAGACTATCGATGCTATATAGGCTAGAAAAAGCATATAGTCTATATGGGCTATTGGCTATTATAGACTATATAAGCTATATATGTGCTATTTTTTCTGTAAGCATACTAGCCAATAGAAGAAGCCTACTTAGCCTATATTGACAAAATAAGTCTGAGCCTACTTAAACTATATTACCGAAGATGCTTGTATTCTAGGGAAGATGTGTGTGCCAAAATTCTGATTTAGAAACATATTTATCAAACTCAAAGGGGTTGAGATCTTCTTTTCTTTTATTCATACACCTTAAGTTTTGGGGATCAAAGCTTATAATAATATCAAATTACAAAATGAACTATTTTGGGGGAACCCGTAAAATATCTCATTTGTTTCTTCATCTAAGATTTGATTCATATAAATTGAACAATTTATCTTTGATTTTCGGGTTCAACTAAGGCAACCTGTATTGGGAAAAGGGGCAAGGGTTGTTCCAATCAATCTTAAACAGGTCTCTTTCTTTCTATCCCCCTCTCTCTTGGCCTACTGTGAACATGAGTATTTTGAGAAGCGGCATGCATGCATCAAAATTTAGTAAGAAAATAAAATTCATGATAATTACCAAGAAAATCACATGGATTTATATGACAGATGAACAATGTAATAGTAGGATCAGGGAAAGTCAGGGTGAACTGAGAAAAAGAGTGATTTATATTTATGTCCATAGTTGGCTAATCCAATGTGTTAAGAGTTTTGGCTATCTTGCACTTTTTTCCTTGTTGTTGTGTGTGCCCGGCAAGTGCATGAATGTCAAAAACTTGATGGCTGACTTTGGATTTCTCCTAGTATCAATCAAAAATATGAAATCCATGCAAAATCCTAGAGGTAAGACAAAGCTAACACAATTTCAATGGAGACTATGTTCGTTTGGCAGGTTTTCAATGGAGGTTTTTGGTTTAAAACCAAAAATTGATACGTGTTGGTTTTGGTCAAAAATCACACTTTTTTGTACGTTTGCGCTGATGGTTTTGCCGGAAGGTTTTCAAAAATGAAAATTTAGAGTTTGTAGCAGGTAGCAGATCGCAGGTGGAAGATGAAGATGATCATAGGTAGCATTGTTGCAACAACATCACTGGAAGACACGCAAACATCGCCGTCCTTCACAGGTAGAAGTCATCGCAAGCATCACCGTCCATCGCAGGTGGAAGTCATCCCAAGCATCGCCGATCACATGTGGAAGACTTGGTGAAAGAGGAAGACAATCTCAAGCATCGCTGAAAGACATTGCAGGTGGAAAACGAAGATGATCACAATCATCCCTATCAAACATAAGCGATTAAGAGAATGGCGAGTGATCGCGTATGGAATAAAACAGACCAACATATGTGTTTTGGGGGGGATAGAAGGATTTTCAAAGACCCTAAACCAATGGGTTTTGGGCCAAAGCCAATCCCGTCCCTAAAAATAAGCAAACCAACACTCATAACTGGTTTTGGCCAAGCACCTTAATCCCCAAAACTTAAGTATCAATTCAACCTTTAAAACAGTAAAACAAACATAAATATTGGTTTTTTGAATGAATAAAACAAATGCCCTTGTTAGGGTATTCACAGGGGCTCATCCAAAGGTCTCAGACGGGATAATCAAATCCAACGGTTGCAGCCTAAACAGCTGGCGGGGTGAAATATGGGCTACCGCTGTCCCCAAATTAAGCAAGGAAGTTACCAGCAGCATCTGCATTGCGGGGCCCACAAGCATCATTGACCAGGAATCACAGCCCTTCATTTTGTCAACAGCATCGATGGAGCCTTTTTCCCCAGCACTCATCCCCATCTCTCTGAATGAGAATTAATATATATTCTATATATGCCATTAAATGCTCTAGCTGGCACTATGTGTGTAACGGGTGAATATCACCCTTTTGTAACGGTCATGTAAGCTGCCTTATAAATAGGCTATTGTAATATTTCTAGGATTATGAATGCAATATGAAATTACTGCTCTTCTTCTTCCCCACCTCGTTCCTTCTCCCTCCTCTGGCCATTTCTCCCTCTCCGGCCTTCCTCTAGTTACCCGGCCCTTCTCAACCCCGCGGGATCGTAACAATTTGGTGCTCTCGTTGAGAGTAAATCCGACCCCGCGCAGAATTATGGGAGAAGGCCTTCGTTCCCTCGCGGATCTCAAATCCGCTCTTTTAAACGAGCAGGCAACCAGAGCAACACAAATGGAGGAAATCCACCAACGGATGATAACAGAACTTACGCAGCAGACGCAGCAGATTCGACAGGCATTCACGACTGAATTACAGACGAAGGAGAACCTCCTCGCGCGCCAGATTCTGGAAACAAACGAACACTCGGCGGACCAGTTCGCCGACCAGATTGCCATGCTACGCAAGGAGATACTATTACAGTTTGAAAACTTACTCAAGAAGGGAGCGCAACCAGATCTGAGACCGATCATCATAGAAGAGGCAATGAGCAACCCACCAAAGCAGCAGGAATTCTTTCCAGCACAGTCAGCTAACGGCATCTTGGGGTCCAGCCCGAACCTCCACAAAAATCAGGTCAATTCCCATCACCCTGGTAATTTAGATATAACTTGTCCACGTTATTCTGAGGGAGATCCCACCGATTGGTTGTACGAACTAAAACAATATTTTGAGTATAACGATATTAGACCACAAGACTATCTTTTAATTGCCTCTTTTCACCTAGATAAACCCGCATCGAAATGGTATCAAGCAACCCTCAAGGACCATCCCGCATTAACATTCCAAATGTTTGTCGACGCAATTCAAAAAAGATTCGGACCCTCATTATATATAAAACCAGCGGGACTGCTCACCAAATTACAACAAACTACCACAGTGTTAGCTTATAAACAGGCCTTCGAGGAACTCATTACGAAGGTACCCGGCCTGTCACCCGAATTTATATCAGATATGTTTGTCTCGGGGCTCAGGGAAAATATTAGGGGGCCGGTAATGCTGGCCCGACCGGTTGAGATCCACGACGCCTTTGCCCTCGCGCGAATGCACGAAGATCAGCAGAATTTAAATTACAAACAACGCCAACAAATCACTACCTCAAACCACTATGGGACCAATAGAACGATCCGTACATACAACAACAAACCAAAACTCCCGCCAATTAAACGATTGTCCCCGCCGAGCTTCAAGCCCGTAGGGATAAGGGATTGTGCTACAATTGCGACGAACGCTACCACGCGGGACATAGATGCAAGGGGCGAGGAGCCCTCCTATACTTAGGTGGCACAGAAGAATCTGACGACGAGGTAGAAGAACCCCCAGACGAACCAGTCGAGGAAGGCGATCCTACCTCCCCTACTTGCCTCCAAGCCCTCACAGGAACTATTCCTAATCACGGGTTGCGAATGACAGGACACATCAACAATCAGCCCCTAGAACTGTTTATAGATGGGGGAAGTACCCATAACTTTATCTCCCTTCGAATGGCCGAGTTCCTCAAGCTACCCATCCTCAAGATCCCGGAATTCCCAGTATTCATGGGCAATGGCTCTACCGAAACATGCAAAGGCAAATGCAAGGATACCCAGTTGCTCATACAGACCAACCTATATAAAGTTCACCTATATGTCCTCGAGATAGAAGGCACAGATCTTATTTTGGGACAAAGGTGGCTCAAGACACTAGGCCCAGTCACAACGGACTATAAAAAGCTCACCCTTTCTTACCACGGAAATAGAGGACAGGTGACATTAGTGGGACACCAACAAGGCACCCAGGTTGGCTCGGTCTCATCATCGCAACTACTTAGAATGATTGCCGAAAACCCGCGGCAATATGCTTGCTTCTAGCTCGAGCCTCGCCACCCCCTAAGAATCCGACACTAGAAGATTTAAAAGACACCCTTTCACCTCCTTTCTTCCAGCTACTTAAAGCCTACCGCACCGTATTCAGCGAACCAGACGGACTCCCACCCACCAGAGAAATAGATCACAAAATTACCCTCCTACCAAATGCCCCCGCCCCCAATTTACGACCTTTTCGTTACCCATATCATCAAAAGAACGAAATTGAGAACATGGTGGCAGAAATGCTCATGCAGGGGCAAATCCGACCCTCCACCTCCGCCTTTAGCTCCCCCGTCATATTAGTTAAGAAAAAAGACGGGACGTGGCGGTTTTGTGTCGACTATAGAGCTCTGAATAAGATCACCATCAAAGACAAATTCCCAATCCCGACAATAGAGGAGCTCCTTGACGAACTCAACACTGCACGATATTTCTCTAAAGTTGATCTTAGATCCGGTTATCACCAGATCAGGGTGGCTGCAGAGGATATAAAAAAACAACCTTTCGGACCCATCACGGGCACTACGAATTCGTCGTAATGCCCTTCGGCTTAACCAACGCGCCCTCCACCTTTCAGGCCCTCATGAACACCCTCTTCCAGCCCTATCTCAGAAAATTCATTGTTGTTTTTTTCGACGACATACTAGTGTTCAGTCCAACCGAGACCGACCACATAGAACACTTAAAAAAAACATTAGAGATCCTCCAAAAAAATCACCTATACATCAAATTATCAAAATGTTATTTCGCCGCTCCAGAAATCGAATTTCTAGGCCACACCATTAGGGAAGGAAGGGTCCTTCCTACCAAGGACAACATTAAAAGTGTCGAAGGATTTCCGCAACCAAAAACCAAAAAGATATAAGAGCCTTTTTGGGCCTCACCGGGTATTATAGGAAATTCATCCAGGATTACGCTAAAATTGCGTTCCCTCTCACAGAAATGCTCAAACGCAACGCCTTCTCATGGCACAACAAGGCTCAGGAGGCTTTCACCCTACATAAAGCACAGCTAACATCTTATCCAATTTTAGCCCTACCTGACTTCCGAGAACCTTTTATTGTAGAGACCGATGCTTCAGGAACCGGTGTCGGGGCAATGCTTAAACAAGGTAACAAAACCATAGCTTATTTTAGCAAAAAATTATCCCCAGCCATGCAAAAAAAGTCAACGTATACACGAGAGATGTATGCCGTTACCGCCGCAGTTAGCAAATGGCGCCAATATCTGCTAGGGCATCCATTTACCATTCTCACGGACCACCAAAGTTTGCACCACTTGCTAACACAGCAAATCCAAACTCCGGAGCAAGAAATTTTCCTGTCTAAATTGCTGGGATATGACTTCATAATTAAATATAAAGCTGGAAAGATTAACCAAGCAGCCGACACATTGTCCAGGATGCCCGAAATTCCAACTGACCCAACTTCAGCGAGCCTCAATATCCTCACCGCCACCGCCTCCTCACTCCTGGAAGGGCTGGAGCTCGACTACAGCAAGGATACGCTAGCCCAGCAAGTAATCAATGAACCACACAAGTTCCCGAATTGGAAAAACAACGGAAAATACATCATGCACCATAACAGAATTTACATTCCAGAACAATCCAACATCAAACATAAAATCCTCATCGAATCCCACTCGAGCTTGCTAGGTGGCCACACAGGGATCCGGGGTACCCTTCACAGAATCCAAACGCAATTCTTTTGGAAAAACATGAAGAAAGACATCACAACATACATAAACCAGTGCGACATATGTCAAAAGGCAAAAGCAAGTAACCATTTACCATATGGGTTATTGCAACCCCTCCCAACCCCCAGCCGGCTTTGGACAGACCTTACTATGGATTTTATTACCCAACTCCCGAACTCACATGGTTACACCATAATCCTAGTCGTGGTTGATAGGTTTTCGAAAGCCGCCCATTTCGCACCCCTCAAACACCCAATTTCGGGACCCATTGTGGCCAATGCCTTTTGGGGAAGCGTAGGTAAACTACATGGCATACCAGAGTCAATAATTTCCGACCGTGATACGATATTCTTAAGTGACTTCTGGGTCGAATTGTTTAGACTACAAGGAACCCACCTTAAGTACAGCTCATCTTACCACCCGCAATCCGACGGCCTAACCGAGAGGACCAATCGTTGTCTGGAGCAATACCTTAGAATTTTTTCACACGAGCACCCTCAGAAGTGGTCCGATTATCTTAATTCCGCAGAATATCATTATAATACCACTTTTAACTCGTCGACCAACATGACCCCTTATGAGGTCATGTATGGTCGGCCACCTCCGGGCTTACTTCCGTATAATGCAGGAACCACCAGCAATGAAGCCGTGGAAGAAACACTCTGATCCCGGGATGAACTGCTACACTGCCTAAAACAGAATTTACAGAGATCCCAACACCGCATGAAGGCACAGGCCGATAAGAAAAGAAAGGAATTGAAGCTTGAGAAAGGGACTGGGTCCTCCTCAAGCTACACCCATACCGACAACTCACCATGGCCCGGCCAAAAGGGCGGAAATTAAGCCTAAAGTACTATGGGCCTTTCAAAGTTACGGAAGTCATTGGGGCTACAGCATACAAACTCCTCCTCCCACCTGACTCCAGGATTCATCCGGTATTCCACGCATCCATGCTGAAACCATACACAGGTGATCCCAAGATACAGATTGTGAACCTACCCACCGGCATTTGGAACAATAGTCCGCTCTATCAACCGCTCGCCGTCATCAACACCCGCAATATCCTCCGAAAAGGGAAAACAGTACAGCAAGCATTAATCCAATGGGAAGGACTTTCACCTGCCGACAGTACCTGGGAGGACATCTCAGCTCTGGAAGACTTCATACAGCCCACCACGACAACGGAAACCATCACACGCACTGCCCTGGGACCTAACTGGTCCAGGAAGCAGCGGAGGTCTCTCAAGCGACGCACCCACACCACGGATCTACCGATACCTGAAGCTTGGGGCAACCGACAACGACGAACGACGCACACAAAAAATTTCGCCCTCTCGCCAACCCCAACACAGAAGCCACCCGAAGAGAAGATTCACCCTGCAGCCCTAGAATTATGGCACGAACAACGAGTTGCAGTTACCTTCAAGCCGGTTTACCACGCCTGGCCCTCCAGCCTGCCCTCTCTGAAGTTCCCACCACGATCCCCAAGGAGACAGCGCCAACCTCTCCCCGGCTTCCGGAAGCCACGACGCCGGCCATCCCGCCATCCCAACAGCGCGCAGGGAAGACAGACACCAACACCGACGCTGAGGACAGCGTCTTAAAGGGGACGGCAAATGTTAGGGTATTCACAGGGGCTCATCCAAAGGTCTCAGACGGGATAATCAAATCCAACGGTTGCAGCCTAAACAGCTGGCGGGGTGAAATATGGGCTACCGCTGTCCCCAAATTAAGCAAGGAAGTTACCAGCAGCATCTGCATTGCGGGGCCCACAAGCATCATTGACCAGGAATCACAGCCCTTCATTTTGTCAACAGCATCGATGGAGCCTTTTTCCCCAGCACTCATCCCCATCTCTCTGAATGAGAATTAATATATATTCTATATATGCCATTAAATGCTCTAGCTGGCACTATGTGTGTAACGGGTGAATATCACCCCTTTTGTAACGGTCATGTAAGCTGCCTTATAAATAGGCTATTGTAATAATTTCTAGGATTATGAATGCAATATGAAATTACTGCTCTTCTTCTTCCCACCTCGTTCCTTCTCCCTCCTCTGGCCATTTCTCCCTCTCCGGCCTTCCTCTAGTTACCCGGCCCTTCTCAACCCCGCGGGATCGTAACAGCCCTCCTCCTAAAAACTACCAACCGAACACAGCCTTAAGGAATCTTAAATTATGGGAGGAAATACTTAGCTCTGCAACACCGAGAGTGGCAGAAAATGGCAGAAGATAAGGGGCTGGCGGATCCTTATCGGCGGAATCTAAGCCCATGCCGTCGTGGATCTGGTAGTCCTTGAGGGTGATACGGTCCTTGTATACGTTTGTGCTGCTACCAGCTTGTTGAGATCGCCAATGGTGTCGTCGTCGTTGCACTTCACCCTCACCTTTTTCCTCAGTCGATCATTCAGCGCCACCTCGATCATCTTTCTCGGCCTCGATTCAGAGCAGAAATTGCCCCAAAGTCGCCGGGTTTATAACTCGCCGAATGGGAAATAACTGAAACCCTGAGTTTGAGAGGGCGAAGGAAGGGGGGAGGCGGTGGAAATGGAAGAAGGAATCGCGATTTGCGAACGGTAGATAGGAAAATCGCAGCGGGCTAGAGCGTTCAGCAGGAAGACGACGGCCACTCGGTGCGGGCAATTTTTGAGTAGGGTTAGGGTTTGGGGTTAGCTTATAAATAGGTGATGATGAAATCCTGTCCACTCAAAATAATTTATTTTATGTGTTTTTTCTCCTCAAATTTAGATAATTGCGCTTTATATTGACTATCCACACACTATTTTCGCCGGCTCCTGCGACCACCTAGACGATGTCGCCCCTTTGCCGACGGTGTAGCCCCGCCTACACTACGTCGCTGGCGCCCGCTCCACACAAAATCCGTCTCATTTTTGTTCATATTTACATTCGGATCCAGCATCCTTTTTCAAAAGCAAGCCCAACCTTTGAGCATGCATCTTTGTCAAGGTATGGCAAAAAGTTATGAACCTCTCTATTTAAAGTAATCATCTTGACATCTTAGAAGATAATACAAATTCTTAGTGATTCTATATGTTTCCCTTAAATTGAATAAAGCTTATTGCTAGTAAATATGAAAACAAATACTACATTTATTGAAGTAATATTGTTGTGATTCGATTTGAAAGTGCAAATCAATAGTTTCTCCATTTCACCTCCTAAATTTATTGTTTATTTTTATCTTCTTCAAAAATATTCAGTTTTGTCAATTTTAGACGATATTGTGGACTCTTGGGATATTCGAGAGCATTTTTGTTTACAATTTTTAAAAATTTTAATTTGCGGATATCAAAAATTTAATTTGCAGATATAATTTTAACAAATCTGTTTTGCGGATATCAAAAAATTATGAACAGTTAAAACTGCAGTGCGGATAACAATCGCCTTTAACAAAGTTTGGTGTCCGATCAGATCTTTTTTAATGGCATTTTTAAGAGTAAATAAGATTTTAAAAGATTTGTAAGAAAATTCTAATTAATATTTTGTAATTACTTTTTTTAAAAATATAATTATAAAATTCATTTGAACCTATCTCTATACATGGTCCCCTACCCAAAAATTTTCCCATTTGACGGGAAATGTGAGGAACCACCGGGGTTCAGCACGAAGACTTTGCTTCTATAGTGTAGACAGATATCAATATAGGTTGAGGGTAAAAGGGTATGTAATTTTGCTCCAATTCTCGACAACATGTCTATTTTACACATTATAAAATAGACCACTTTTACGAGCAAATCAATTTCTATTTAGAGAAGGCTACGAATAATGACCGATCAAAATAAAAATTCATAGAAATTTGTGAACACATTAAAACTCGATCTGTTCTTGCAATTTTCTTTGCAGTGTGATATGTCCATAACCGTTATGTAGACTTGCCTTTAACAACCAGGATAAAATAATACAAAATGCTTAACACGGAGAAGATGACCTTGAGATTTAATTAGGGCAGGAAAGACACCAAAAGAGACCATAGATATGTACATATATGCATTACGGTTATTGTTCGATTTTCTAATGCATTTTGGGGGTTGTGAGCGGCGGGAATGTCACTGTGTGAAGTCATCCGTCCGAGACTAGATGAGCACATGCGAGAATATCATCATGACCTGGATACTGTTGCACAGAGCATGAGAGTGCATTGCCTCACATTGAAATAATGATAACATAAGATAATGAAAAGTCTACAATATATTCACTTAATTTGTACAAATTAAGGTCATTTTTTTCAAAATCCATTTGATATTTGTATTCACAGTATTTCTCTACCCATCTTCTCCCCTTGTAACTTTAGGTAAGATTGAATAGACGAGAAAAGAACATTTACAAATGATCACACAAACAATTCAATAAATTGTACCAACAATACTTAGCACTCTCTCACTCTTAGAAGCACATAGCAAATGTTCTCACTTTGTTGATTAATCCTTCAAATTTTGTCAACATAGTGATAATTTGTTGTTTAATAAGAGCATGTGTCTTAGAAAATGGTGAACAAAGTTCTTTCACAAAATGACGGCTCATGACCGCCGTATTCACAACCGCCGCTGCCATCCCAAACGGAGCCAAAACCATGGCTGGAGGACCCAAAAGTTCACCTTTTACACCAAGTATCAGTTGGCACTGCATTATAGCATGGAGCATCAAAAAAGAAATATTTTATTATATCAAAAACCAATTCCACAGTTTCAAGAAGCTACAACATTCCAGCCTCATTTTAAACCTGACTTCTGAAAGGCGAAAAATAAGGTATGAACTGAAACCACAGAAACTAAACTGCGCAGCATGCTCTAAAAACTCTTTCTATAACCGAAACCTAGTGTTGCGGGCAAACTCGGCGTCCCGGTCGGACCGGAGTAACTGGACCGCCTTAGCTCTCGGGACGGTCGAGCGCGCACACAGTCAGTGTAAATAGCGAATTGACACGAGAAGTTTTACATGGAAAACCCCTCAACTAGTAAAAAACCACGTGACCGGATCTGTGTCGGTCAAAGTCCACTATCTGCTCGCGGTTGCAGGGCGTTTGGAGAATCGAGGGCGACAAGCCGCTCCTCGTTACAACTTAGAGGTGAGAGAGAATTTTCCGACTCGCAACGGGCAACAGGCTGAGCCAAAGGAATGTTAAATGCTAACTTGGTGGCTGGTGTGCTTGAACGCTGGCGGTTGTTGTTGTCTTCTTCCTTCTTCCGCGCACTTGGGGACTTGGCTCGTACGCGGCTTGAAGACGACTCGAGGGAGGAGTTTGACAGAGCTCTGGCCTGAGGAAGAAAAGACTCTGAGGCAAAAAGATATGAAATGAGGAGTCCAGAGGCTCCTTTTATAGCCTCCAGGAGGTAGTTATGACGCCCCCCTCCCCCACACACTAACTTAGTGGCTTAGTGGGTGGTTACTTGTAGATCGAACGACAACGGATGCCCAGTAACGATCGGACGGTGGCCGACTTGCAAGCGGCGACGACGGTTGACGGCAGGCGGTCGGCGGCGAGCAGCGGTGGCGGCGGCCGATGGCGGGCAACCGGCGACGGGCGGCGGGGCAGTCGGCGGCGGGCGGCGGGCGGCGGCCGGCGGCCGGCCGGCGGCGGGCGACGGCGGCCGGTGGTAGTTGTTGAATGGGAGGCCACCATGATCTCTCCTATAATGATGGAGATCATGGGGGGAGTGGGTTGACTAGTCAAACTCATGGTCTCCACAATAGTAGGGATCATGGGGGAGATGGTTAAGTGCACACTCATTCTTATATAAATGGGGCTCCGTCCCCATCAATTGCCCCCCAAATCCTCTGTTGTTGAAGGTTGGCACGAGCGAGAGAGCAAGGATTTTCTCTTATTCTCTTTGACTATGATGACGTCCAGCGACAGGCCAGAAACGTCCGCGAGCGGCGCCCGACGAGCTTAGGTAACAGCATGTTAAAAAATCTCCGCAGGAGAGGGACGACGCGCCCACGACCAAACGGCGCCACGACGGCCAACGCGCGGGTAGGCGAGGGGGCGCGCGGACCGAGTTGCGCGGGGCGCACGCGTGACCGTAACGCGCTGCGATACGCACGTTCCGGGCGCGCACGCCGGAGCGCGCGCGCTGTCGCGCGCGGCGCTTTGCGCGTGCGCGCGCGTATTTGTGGAGCGCGCTTGCGCCTGTGCGCGTACCACTTCACGGGGCCCGTAGAGCTACTTTTTACGCGTGTGTGCGTACGGGGCCACCCCTTGGTTAGTTTCGAGGGTCTTACCGTTGTGTGTTGTGCCTCTCATACTGCGTCTGAGTTTTCTTTATTTGTGACAGGGCTCGAGGCATTCTGCGAGACTACTGCGTCTACGCTCTTCTCTTACTGAAGACCAAATTGTCGTTTGGAGGAAGGAGTTCGGGCTATCTGGTAATTTGGAAGTGAGAATTCCGCATGCCGAGGAGAGAGTGCAGAATCCCCCACGGGGGTTGGCTGAAGTTTTGTGAGAGCACTAAAGGTCTGGCTTTCGATTCCCGCCTTACGAGGAGGTGACCGAGATCTTGAAATTTTGCGGGGTGCCGATCTCCCAGTTCACCTCGCTGGGAGTAGTGCGCCTTATGGGCATGATTGTTTTCTTTCATGAGCATGGCGGGAGACTTACTTTGGAGTGCTTTCGAGAGTTGTGTGATATCCGCTTCGATGGTGGGGAGCGCGTGGAGAGTCACAACAACAAGAGTTGGCTTGATTTTGAGGCTCGGAAAGACCGTCGCCACGGGAACACTCTTTTTGGCTACATCAGGAACCCTTGGGGCTTGCCGGAGGTGTGGAATTCGCTTCCCGATCGTTGTCGCCGCCAGAAGGGGAAAGAGCGGGAATTTTCCCCAATACTGGGGTTTTTGGAGCCTCGCGAGTTGGCCAATCGCTTGTTCATCATTTTCTCATTTGTGGAGGAGAAGCGCTTGCTGCAATGCGGCATTTCTTCCGTCTCTGGGCGGACCACTGAGACGCCTTTGGGTGGTAGTCGGAAGCGGAAGGCCGTTGTAGTTCCCGAGGTGGCGGGAGCGCGGCGCCTTGTTTGTCTTCTCTGGGTGACGATTCTCCTTCAGGTGGCTGTGGTGGTTCGCCTCCTGAGGTGCGGGTGCTTGGTTCGTTTGCCCCCCGGTCTTCCCCTGTAGAGGCAGCGGCTCTGAGGCTATCTTCTTCTTCGAAGGCGACAGATGAAGTGGTAAGCGCTCTTGTTTGCGTGAAATTTTCAATTTTTACCTTGTTATGCTAATTTTCATTTTTCCTTTGTGCAGGTCGAGACTCAGGACCGACTGTTGTTACTTGGAACGACCATTTTATGAGTTTGAAGGACGGGTATTTGCCCTTGAGGAGAAGCTTAGATCGATGACGAGCCTGCTTGCCACCTCGAGGGAGGAGCATGCCCGCGACGTTTCACGATTTCATCAGATAAGGTCTGAGCTGAAGTCCGAGTTGGAGGACGCACGCGTAACATTGGAGGTAAAGATGACACTGGCGGAAAGGACCAATCAGATGTTGAAGCATTCCCAAGAGGAAGCCACCGGTTTAGAGACTCGGCTTCGGGAGTCGATGGCCCAAATGGAGATGCTATCTTCTGAGAACCGTGTGTCGGAGCTGAAGGCCGCTGGACTTGCGGAGTACCTGCAGTCGTTCGACAACATTAGAAACCGTAGCCTGATCATGGAGGAGGTGCGTGACGTGATCTGGTCCAAGGAGGTGAAGCCTCAAGTGGAAGATGCTTGTGAGTTAGGCCTTAGGCGTGGAGCGGCGAAGGCCTTCCATTTTGTCGGTCGGCGCCTAGGATGCGACACCTCTGGTTTTAGCTTTGATGACGTTTCTGAGGATGAGCGCTCTGAGTTTGATGTTGCTGATGAGTAGAGGCCTCATGTTTTTGCATTTGTGTGTTTTTGTACTCTCCCCCCCCCCCCCTTCAATCAGTGTCGTGTGTTGTTTTTGCTTTGTAGTTGTAGTGGCGCTTATTGTGCGCTGATATGTATGACATAGTTATTTTTTATGTCATTTAATTGTTTTGTTTTTCCTTCGATGGTTGCTCGCGGCTTAGTTTGCATGAGGGTTGTTCACGGGTTAGTTTGCACGAGGGTTGCTCGCGGCTTAGTTTGCACGAGAGTTGCTCGCGGCTTAGTTTGCCGAAGAATGTAAGTACTCAATCCGACCGCCGGAGAATGTGGGTACTCAATCTGGTTGCAATCGCGAGTGGGGCAAGCCCTGCCGACGACAAAGCGTTGGTTTGCAGTAACGACGAAGAATTTAAGTACTTAATCTGACCGCCGAAGAATGTGGGTACTCAATCTGGTTGCAATCGCGAGGGGGGCAGACCCTGGCGACGACAAGGCGTTGGTTTGTAGTAACGGCGGAGAGTGTAAGTACTCAATCTCACCGCCGGAGAATGTGGGTACTCAATCTGGTTGCAATCGCGAGGGGGCAGACCCTAACGACGACAAGGCATTGGTTTGTCGTAATGGAGAAGAGTGTAAGTACTCAATCCGACCGCCGGAGAATGTGGGTACTCAATCCGGTTGCAATCGCAAGGGGGGCAGGCCTTGGCGACGACAAGGCGTTGGTTTGCAGTAACGGCGGAGAGTGTAAGTACTCAATCCGACCGCCGGAGAATGTGGGTACTCAATCTGGTTGCAATTGCGAGGGGGTCAGACCCTGGCGACGACAAGGCGTTGGTTTGCAATAACGGTGGAGAGTGTAAGTACTCAATCCGACCGCCAGAGAATGTGGGTACTCAATCTGGTTGCAATCGCGAGGGGGCAGGCCCTGGCGATGTTAAGATGTTGAGCGACAATGTTGGCAAAGAACCTGCTTGTTCGGCTTACAAGCACGACTTTACCTAAATATTTCAGATTAATATTACTGAAACAAATACAATATTGCGTTTAGAAATAAGCATAGTTCGCTCGAGCCTGAGTTTGCGACTTTTACGATCATAAGAGACAAAAACAAGATGTAAGAGGATGCAAACAATAAAGAGTACGAATAAAGTAAAAGACGTCATGCAAGTCGCAAGCTGCTGGTATGCTGCGAGGGATCTTCTTGCATCGGGGAGAGCGTCCTTCCAAGGAATCCACTACGACGTAGGTTCATATCGTCAACACTGAAGGTGGTAGCGGATATTGGTTATGCTTGTCTTGTGTAGTAGGCATGTGTTTTCTCTTGATCTCCGCGAACAATTCCCACTCCTCCAGGGGTTGGGAATTTCACTGCGAGATGGGGAATTGACGGTATTGCTCGAATGTGGACGATACTGGCCTTCAAAAATGGCATTGGAAGTTGATATCATGGGTATCTTGCTTCGGGAAATATCCCATCGTGACGGGCAACGTGATTGTGCCTTGTACCGGGACGAGGTGATTGTCAAAACCATAGACGGGGCCCTCTGCGGGGCTAAGATGTTGCTTAGTGAGCTTCATGCTTTCTAGTATTGAGAGAAACAACACATCAACCGAGCTTTCGTTGTCTACCAAGATCCTTTTGACGTTGAAGCAGGGATCCCCGATCCTTGCATGGATAACGAGGGGATCCGGGTTGTGCGTATGTAGCCCTTCGAGGTCCTTGTCATCGAATGAGATGGTGATATCCTGATTTGGCTTCCCATCTGATCCACTTACTAAAAGTATCTGGGTCAGGGGCCGGCGATGGTCTCTATGTTGCCACCATCTGTCTCCCTCCACCAGGTCTCTATGTTGCGCTCGATTTCATCTTTCACGACGTTGTGTTTGCTAGTATTCTTTCACGACGAGGTGCTCGATTTCATCTTTCAGCCCGACACACTCTTCGGTGTTGTGACTAGGCGTGCGGTGGAACTCGCAGTACCGTGTATGGTCGGCATTAGGGTTTGTCCGCGGTATTCTTGGTCGTTGAAATGCTGGATCATTCTAAATTGCGTACAGTATGTTAGTGCGGGTGTTATTCAGAGGGGTGTATTCTTGAAGTAGATGTTGTCCCCCCCAATCCTCTGAGGGTCACGTCGACGGTTGTCTCCACGACGCTCAGCCTGACGTCGCTTTTCTTATCTTATGAGAGTTTGTTCTTCTCCTTTCTTCCTTTTTTGTCTACCTTCAAACTGCTGGCGGTGTGCTTCGATGGCCTCGTCGGCCGCTATCTGGGCTTCGACCCGGTGAACAAGATCTGGATAACTGGGCACAGTTTCCCTCATCAGTGCTGAATAGAAGCCGCTAGGACGGAGACCCCCAAGGAACACTCCTCTTAACAGCTCTAGGTCGACACCTGGGATCTGGAGAGCTTCTGCAGAGAACCTGTGGAAGAAGTCTTTCAAGGACTCCCCTTCGTTCTGGCGGATACCTGATAAGTGAGAAGGGTCGTGGACGATCCTCCGATTCGCTATGAACTGATCCACGAACTGTCTCGTTAGCTCTGTGAAGTTGGCGATGGTGCCACCATCATGGAGTGGAACCATGTGCGAGCTTGCCCCTTAAGAGTGGCTAGGAACACTTGGCAGAGCAACTGATCGGGTGCGTTGTAGATTCTCATGATAATAGTGAAGTGGTTGACATGTTCCAACGGATCGTCTGTTCCATCATACGTCTCGATGTTCGGCAGCTTGAAACCAAGAGGAATTGGATGTGCCAGGATTTGCGGTGCGAGGCGGGAGCCTTGGCAGAGTGGTCGACGAGCGTGAATATCCCGTCGGCCGGCCTGCCGGTATTCTTCTGCGAACACCTCCCGGATTTCTTCCCGGGTGAACCTTTCGAGCGGGGGAGGTCGGGCCTCGTCCCCCCAGTTGTGGTGGTGCCCCCAGTTCGGTTCTTCCATGAGCCTGGTGAGTGGAACTAGCGGCGTCAGAGTATTCTCCGGGTGCCTCTTGCCTTGGAACTTCTTGCGCCCCGCCGCGATTTGGCAGTGGCGGGTTGACCGGTGCTAGAGGAGGAGTAGGAGGCGCTCCCAGATTTCTGAGCAGAGCAAGCATTTCAGTTTGTTGCTCCTCCATTTGTCGAACACGCCCCTCGAGGGCGGTAACATGCACAAAAGCGGCCTCAACGGTCAATGGCACGTCCACGAGAGAATGGGAGCGTGTTGGTTCATTGTGTCCTTCTGGTACGGATCCTTTAGTCGTGCGGGTGCTTCTTTTCGCCATTGAAGCAGAGCTTGGATGTTACGAATGGGGAGGTCTTAACTTCTGAAGGATGTTGGGAATCGTATTCCCACAGACGGCGCCAAACTGTTGCGGGCAAACTCGGCATCCCGGTCGGACCGGAGTAACTGGACCGCCTTAGCTCTCGGGACGGTCGAGCGCGCACACAGTCAGTGAAAAGAGCGAATAGACACAAGATGTTTTTACGTGGAAAAACCCCTCAACTTGGTAAAAAACCACGTGATCGGATCTGTGTCTGTCAAAGTCCACTATCTGCTCGCGGTTACAAGGCGTTTGGGAAATCGAGGGCGACAAGCCACTCCTCGTTACAACTTAGAGATGAGAGAGAATTTTCCGACTTGCAACGGGCAACAGGCTGCGTCGAAAGAGTGCTAAATGCTAACTTGGTGGCTGGTGTGCTTGAATGCTGGCGGTTGTTGTCTTCTTCCTTCTTCCGCGCACTTGGGGACTTGGCTCGTAGGCGGCTTGAAGATGGCTCGAGGGAGGAGTTTGGCAGAGCTCTGCCATGAGGAAGAAGAAGACTCCGGGGAAAAAAGGTGTGAAATGAGGAGGCCTGAGGCTCCTTTTATAGGCTTTAGGAAGTAGTTATGACGGCCCCACCACAAACTTAGTGGCTTAGTGGGTGGTTACTTGCAGATCGGACGACAACGAATACACAGTAACGATCGGACGGTGGCCGACTTGCAAGCGGCGGCGACGACGGTTGATGGCTGGGCGGCCGCCGACTTGCGGCGACGGTGGCGGGCGGCGGGCGGGCGGCGGTAGTTGTGAATGAGAGGTCACCATGATCTCTCCTATTATGATGGAGATCATGGGGGGAGTGGGTTGACCAGTCAAACCCATGATCTCCACAATATGAGAGATCATGCGAGAGATGGCTAAGTGCACATTCATTTTTATATAAATGGGGTTGCATCCCCATCACCTAGATCCTCTGAAAACGCAATGGAAAGAGGATCGAGAATGCATAGAGGAGTAGAAACGAAGTTATACCTCCAGCCATTAGGGCTTTCTTTGGACGATCAGCTTTAAAACTCTTGCCGGAATGAAAATGAGGAAGAAGAATAATCACTGTCGCCGGGGTGCGAAAATGCCGGAGGAAGAGGGCTTGGGGCGATGCTCTGGAACGGCGATCCTCTGCTCTTCAAGAAATGTCGCGGGACGACGACGAGGAACGACGACGTTGACGGAATCGGAGGAACCCTAAAATCGCGAATGGCGATTTCTTGCGGCTCGGGCTTCTGGAAGTTGGGGAGAATGATCACGAGGTAAAACTAAAGTAATCTAAAAGCCGTGCGGGAATGAAATCTCGTAAATCAATCAAACACGTCACTTTGGCGGCTACAGTTTAATTAACCCACAAGATCCTTCTACACTGAGATTCAACAAATTATCCTCAAATTAAGTGTCGCGATCTAATAATTAATGACAAAGGGCAATGAAATGTCTAAAGATCACGACTGCTTAGGGACTTAAAATTAATGCACTTCACAAGTCTCTATCGTACCAATATTCTTTGAAATGAAATAATAGGTTTTAAATGTATGATCGCTAACGATTAATTCAAATAAACTACACCGGCAATTAATGAAACTAATTAATATGTTCAAGTTCCTTTGATACCAAATGTAAGGAATTAATATGAAACTCACAGATCGCAAACATGCACGAAATGAAATTATCGAGTCAAATAATCGTGTGTGATCTATGCGTGCAGGATCGATATGAACATAATTAATTAATTCCTACGCAACGGTGTAACAAAATTAATCACTTATATAATTTATGTGATCACAGATAATGAAATTTATGAAAACAAATGCAGTGCGTTATAAAGTGCGAAAAAGATATTAAATTAGAGTACCATTTTTGGATTAGGCTTCGTGACGCATTGTTACCGACATCCTAAGAAGCGTACTTGAATGCGACTGAACGAATGTTGTTGCCCTCAAAGAGGACTCGGTCATATGTAGGACGAAATCTCCTGTAGCCTGGTTATTTGGTATTGCATGCCCTAACTAGATCCAGGAGGAGGAAGAGAGTTATGCTGCACGCTAAACCCAAATGGGTCTTCTTCTTCCTGATGGCTGAAGCACTGGTAAGAACAGTACCAGGGAAATGATCTATTCCCTTTCCCGATCGGACGGCTTTCGGGCGCTGCGGGACTTTAGTCCCACATCGCCAGTAACAAATGTATATTGTTGTTTATATAGTAATCCCCCTGTAAATGGAAAAACATGCGCGCGAGAGCAGGCTGACTCACGCCCGCGCTTGACCCTGTTTGGACTAGGTTGTAATCGGGCTCGCTCCTCCCTTTTACTGTTCCGCGTTTAGTCTCAGCCGTCGGATTTAAATCCCACGGCTAGAAGGAGGAGCGCGTATGTTGATGAAAAAAGCGTTGCGCGTACCTCCAACACCCCGACACACAAACACACACACACACGAGCTTCTTCGCACGGGCTGCCTTCGGCCGCATCCAGGCGGGCTTCGCCCGCCCCTGTACGCACGGGCTTCGCCCGTGCTTGATGCGTCGCTGCGGGCTGCGCACACACCCAAAATCTTTTTTTTTTCAAAATATGTGCATATGAGCAACGTTTAAAAACCGGACCGGACCGGCCGGTCCGACCGGTTTGAACCGCCGACCGGTCCTCCGGGCGGTCCGGTCGGTTCCTAAAACCGGCCTGGCCAAGAACCGGCCAAGAACCGGAAAAACCGGCCGGTTGAACCGGAAAACAGAAACCGGGCCGGTTTTTGGCTAACCGGGCGGTTCACAAAATCAGTATTAATTTTAAGCGTTTGTTAACCGCAGCCCGTTATTGGCTAGTCGCACCCCAAAATCTCATAATTTTTCGCTCCTTTTCGAAATACGCCTTGTACATGCAATATTAAGAAAAGTGCTCAACACGAAAGTTGTATATCTCGTCAAGATCTACAACTTTCGTGTTGATCACTTTTCCTAAAAATGCATGTACAAGACGTACTTTCGGAAATATGCTCAATTTTTGTGCCTTTCAAAAATACGCCTTGTACATGCAATTTCAGGAAAAGTGTTCAACACGAAAAGTTGTAGATCTCGTCAAGATCTACAACTTTGTGTTGAACACTTTTCCTAAAATTGCATGTACAAGACGTATTTTGAAAAAGTGTGTGAAAGTTAAGAGATTTTGGGGTGCGACTAGCCAATAACGGGTTGCGGTTAACAATCGCCTAATAAAGAAAGTAACAATCGCCTAATAAAAGTGTGAAAAGTTAGGAGACCTTGCGGTCATTAATGTCAAAAACGGTTCAACTCCGGTTCAACTCCGGTTCAACCGGTCAAACGGTTTAAACCTGAACCTCTCTCATGACCGGTTATTATGTCCGGTCCGGTTTTCAAAACCTTGCATATGAGTACTTAAAATGACCGCAAAAATGAATTATTATTCCTATTTTTATTTTATAAAAATTTTGCAAATTTAATCTATAAAAATTAATTCATCTCTTTCCTCTCTTTCTCTCTTTATCACTCCCCTCTCTCTCTCTTCTTCTCTCTCCCGCCCCATCTCTCTCCCTCCACTCTCTCTCCCAATTCTCCCCCCTCTCATGCTTTCTCTATCTCATGATCCAATGACCAACATTCAATATATGATGTGCCTCCAAATATATCATTCTTATATATAAGATATAAATACATACGAGCTTATTCGCAAGGGCTACGCCCGTGCTCGAAGCTCTCAGGTGGCCTTCGACAGCATCCAGGCAGGCTTTGCCCGCCCCTGTACGCGCGGGCTTCGCCCGTGCTCGATGCGTCGCTGCGGCTGCGCACACACAAAAATCTTTTTTTTTTTCAAAATATTGCATATAAATACTTAAAATGACCGCAAAAAATGAATTACTATCATATTTATTTTATAGAATTTTGCAAATTTTAATCTATAAATATTAATTCATCCTCCCCCACTTTTCTCTCTTTATCACTCCCCCCCCCCCCTCTCTCTCTCTTCTTCTCTCTCCCTCCCCACCTCTCTCCTCCCTCCTCCCTCTCCAATTCTCCCCCCTCTCATTCTCTTTCTCACCCTCTCATGATCCAATGACCAATATTTAATCATTGGTTTGTCTCCAAATATCTATATTTCATATATATATATATATATAACATAAGATATATATATATATATATATATATATATATATTATATATATATATATATATATATATATATAATATATAATATATATATATCTTTTATTATATAAACCAATATGCATATTGGAAAGCACACCAAATTTTTAATCTTGGCCGTA